>PVJH01029763.1:0-25605 GCA_004026705.1 Nesogale talazaci | reverse complement strand
CAACTGACTCATTCATGTTAGTATTGCTTGCTATTAACTTCTCTTTCCCTCAAGTTTATTTTACTTTAGTCTACAATTCTGCTTTAGTTTTTCCTTCCTTTTGGTCTCTCTGTCTATGCTGCTAAGTCCATGCTGACTCACAGTGAAGCTAGAGACTATAGTGGACTGCCTCTGTGTTTCTGAGACTGTAACTCTTTACTGGAGGAGAGACTCCAGTCTTTCTCCCTCGGAGGGCCTGGTGGTTTCAAACTGCTGACCTTGAAGATTGTAGTCCAACTTAACTTCTTCAAGTATATGGGTAGCTTGCCTACTCCTCTCCCATCCAAGAATCATAATCTTCATATTCACAAATAAGTAATAGTCGAATATGAAGACATGTTCTGAACTTAGCTGGTTCAAAATCCCTTGTGGCAAAGATGGCAAGATATTCACCAACAACTTGGCTCCCTCTTTTACATTGTAGAGTTACTATTATGGAGTTGCTGCCAAGCTTGGGGCTATTATCTTTGGTAAATATCAGTGACAGTAATCTGTCACGTTCAGACCTGACCTAGGCTCCCTAGGCTCTCTCACTTTTCTTGCTGACCACCAAGCAGAAATGACCTCAGACACCACATGTTTAAGATGGCAGAACGTTGGACAGCTAGGGTCCCTGAATGACTATCCAGAGGAGATGAAGACCTTTACTCAGCAGTGTTTCAAGACTCTATAGTGCTTGAGTCAAATATTTATTACAGGGTTCATTTGAGTAGCATTCTTCTTACAGTAATTAGAACTGCAATTTAATAAGTTGGCATTTTGACATTTTTCAAGCTTTAAGCATGATTTTGTGTTTAGCATCATATAATAAAAGAAGAAAGAAGTAGAAGCAGATGCAAAAACAAAAGGCGGAAGAGTAGGGAAGAAAAAGAAGGAGGAGGAGGAGGAGGAGGAGGAGAAGTAATACCTTATTGTAGACCGGGTATTGTTGAAAATTTCCTAGCTGTCCTTGGTAATCTATGATTTTTCTAGATGCTACCACATTCTTCAAGCAATTGTCAGAAGCAGTTTTATTATGGAAAACTGTATGACCAAAGTTCTTAAATATACAAAGGTGAACCAATGCTCGTTTGTTTCTATTATGTGAGGAGGAGAGAGCATAACATCTGGAGTCCATTTCACCAGATCAGACTGGTAATCAAGTTTTTTATTTAGAGGTTTTAAAAATTGAATAATGGTGTGCAAAAACAAAGGCCAGATTTAGGGACTGGTTTTGCCACCATGAAAATGCACCTGCTCAGCCTCTGTGCACCTCTGTGCAGCCTCTGTGCAGTTTTCGGGCAAAGAACCCAAGCATGCCTCTCTTGTCCCACACACCTGACTCACCTGACCTTACTTCATGGAACTTCTTTTTGTTCCCGTGAATGCTGAGGGACATGAAAGGCCAATCATTTGATGACATAGAAGAGGCAAAGAAAAATATGAGGGAGGTGCTGTAGCCATCCAAGCAGATGAGTTTGAAAAATGTTTCTAAGAATGGAGTAGTAGGTGTGGCAAATGTATTAAGTATCATGGGGGTTACTTTACAGGTGATAAGGTTGTCTTGTCAAAAAAAGCCCTAGCTTTGAAAAAGAGAACTTATGGGTTTGGGGAGAGGGTGGTGTTAGCCCCTCATATACTTAAAGTGTTTTCAGTACAAATCTCTTCTGAATTTTCCATCTTTTATTTACCATCTTTCTCTCACATTTCAAAATATATTGAGAAGATGAAACTAAATGATCATTTTGTTTTTGTTTTTGTTTTTCTGGGCATCATTGCCCTCTGGTGGTCATGGGCACTACCCAGTGCTGCTCCTGAGAGCCGCCACTGGATTTGAACTGCCAAGCTGTGGGCCGCAGTCCCACACTCAACCACTTACGCCACCGGGGCTCAGCCCCTAAATGATCATTTTTCATAAGCTTCTGGAAGATCCTTCCTATATATCAGACAGCCAAGTCATGGCAGAGAATATGCATGTTCAAAAGGATAAAAAAGACACGGCCCTGATCACCCAAGTTTACTTCTTTCATCGACCTTTCCTCATGGCTTCAGTGAGAGATTTACTTTAAAAAAAAAAAATGATTTCACACACTAAAGTGGGATGTATAATTTAAGCTCCCTAAAAATTTCTTGTAGCCTATTCTTTGTTTTAATACTTGGCATGTGGTTAAAACTTGAAATAAGAATTATAGACTCTGCATATTATTAAGGGGAGCTTAAGGAATGGACTGTATTATTACATTTTAAAGTTCAATTATTAAAAAAAAAGGAAAGGAAGGAAGTGAGGACAGCCAATCTATTTCACTGTGAAGGTTATTTTAAAAATGGACACTCCAGGGTTTTTACAGATGGGACATGAATCATTCACGGGACCCTTGGGAGATACTAAGTTATATGCCAAGTTGTTTCCTGGACCCAAATCTCCTTCTAACTTTATTTTAACCTTTTACTTTGAGAGAGAGCTGAGTTTCTTTTCTTGAAAACAAAACTCATATACACAAAACAGCACTGAATACCTCTTTCGCTTGTCTAACCAAACTGTATATATATATATATATATATATATATATATATATATATTCTTTCTTTTTTTTTCTTTCTTTCATCTTTTCCTCCACAAATAACCTGATAACATTTCCTATGGTCATTCTCTTAGTGGAAAACTAATAATAGTCAACGTTTCTCTTATTCCTTTTCTTTTCTTGAAGCTTCTAAAATATTTCTGCTCAGTCTTTTACCTAGAAACCAGGCAGAGCCAAGGCTTCCTCTCTTCTGAAGCTTAAAATAAGAAGGCCTGTTGCCACAGCTCCTAAGAGTTCTGGGATGCAAACAGAAAGTGGTTAAAACCCCTTTACCCTCAAGAGAAGAGTCTGATCCCATAAAAAATTTTTGGGAACTGAGTCAGAATTGCCTTGCTGACAGTGAGCTTGGGGTTTCAATTCAATATGACATGCTGGTTCTTATGCTCCCTCTTGGACCAAAAACTGCAAAGTAAATATTTGGAAATGATTAAATAATGAAGGCATCTTTGCCATATCTAAATTTTTTATTTTATTTAAAATTCCATGTATACTCCATTAAAAATATGGACATTGTAGGAATTGAAGACACCATTCTCCTCTCCCCACACCCCCTAATGCTTTTCAGTCAAGGGATTCAGTGGTTCATTTCAGACATTCATCAGAGAAGAATAGCTTATGGGTGGTCTATTCTGTTGCAGGAACTGGATTCATTGTTGTGGATTGTGATAGTTGGAGAAAGGTAGGAAGGAAGAGATCATGATATAATTAAATTCTACTCTATAATTTCATAATGATTATTTTCTGGTAAAAAATATAAAAATAGCTGAGCCCCGGTGGCATAGAGATTGTGCGTGGGACTGCGGCCCACTGGGATGGAGGTTCAATTCCCACTCACAGGAGCAAAGGCTGGGCCTCCTACTCCCACCACCAGGGCAGTGATGCCTAAAAAAAAATAAAAAATATATAAAAATATTTCAGTAACCCAAACCCAAGATAGGATTTGATCATTTACATAACAGAAAAATTAAATGCCATTTTAAAAAGGGAAAGATCATTTTAACTGTGCTGGGAAGAATTTTTTAGAAAGTAGTAGCATCTGACAATGATAAAGAAAGATAAAAATATAAACAAAGGAAGATGGAGTACTTGATTCTGATCTAAATGGTGAGAAGAGATCCTGGGATGAGAAAATATGACGTGTATAAGAGATAATGTGCTTATTCTAGATGACCAAAGTTGAAATGAGGTGAAAAAAGATTATTGAATCAACTAGGATGGGTTCTAGGGGTTTCCGATGTGGCTTTTTGGTTATTTACTTTTAAAAATGCATTTTAGGGATCATGATTTGAGCAGGAGTTCTTCTTGCTAGCACTTCCCCACATCCTGAATCATGATAGTTGCTTCCTGCTTTATTTACTCTGTCCTTTATAGAGATCTGGATAGCATATTTGTTAATATGGATCTTAGCTACAGAGTCCATTGAGGCATTTTATTTCTGATTTTATGGATTTTAGAAAAGTGTACAGCTTATCAAAAGGACAAAATCAGTAAATGTTTATGGGGTTAATTGAAATTAAACAGCCTATCTTTTGGTCTAATTGCAAACTTTTTCCCTAGGGAATTATCTAGCAAATTAGTTGAATAGAAAAATTAAAAGGGCAGTTAAAGAAAAAAAATGGACACGAACTCTGCAAAAAACTTGAGTCAAACTGTAAGAACTGAAAACAAATTGCAAGCCTCCAGTTGTAGCGTGCAAGGATGCTATGGGCAAAATAGGGAATGACGCAAGAGTCACCAGAAGAAGATGAAAGGCATACATAGAGTTCCTCTACCAAGAATTGACATTCAAATATTTCAATACATAGTACATTACAGAGAACCAATCATATTGAAGGAATATTCCAAGCTGCACTGCAGACATTGGTAGAAAGCAAGGTTTCAACAATGACTAGACTACTAAATGAAATGGTTTGACAATCCAGTTAAGCATTCACTCACTCACCTATGCCACTATTTTGAAGATAGCAATTTGAAAAAAAATGAGTGAATTTAAACGTGATACCCATTTCAAAGAAAGGTAACCCCAAAGAGTGCAGGTATTATTGAACAGTATCATTAATGTCATGTGCAAGTTACAGCTTGTTAAAGAAAATTTTGAAATAGGTACAGCAGCATCCTAGTAGAGATCTGCCAGAAGTTTAAACTATATTCAAAAGAAGGTATACCTTTATTGATATAAATTATATCTTGGCTGCAAGCAAAAAATTCTAGAAAGATATTTACTTGTCTTTCATTGACTATGCAAGGTCATAGTGACTATCCAATGTCATAATGGCTAATCAAAGTCTTTCAACTAAATGGATTATAACAAACTCTGGATATCATGGCAAAGAATGGAACTTCTAGAATATTTTATTGTGCTCACACGTAACCTAGAGATAGACCCAAGGTACTCAGTGAAGCAAATCAAGGGCATGCCACCATGTTTCATGTCAGGAAATGTTTGTGTCAAGGTTGTGTTCCTTCACAACACATACACTCTATATGCTGAGCAGTGAGTTTGAGAGGACAAGGCATATGACAACATATGTGATGTTAGGACCAAAGGCAGACTCAGTAACAACCTGCAATGTACAGAGCATACAGCCTGATGGCTGAAACTCGAGGTCTTAAAGGATCTACTGATGACAATCAGAGTACAGTCTTCAGTATGGGTTATGACAATATAAAGAAAATAAAAATCCTTATAACACAGTCATGACCATAATGATAAATGGAGAAAATAGTGACGTGCTCAAGAGTTTCATGTGACTTGGGTCCACAATCAATGCTTCTCGACAGCAGTGGTAGCAAAATCCAATACCACATTGCACTGGGCAAATCAGTTGCACAGACCTATTTAAAATGTTAAAGAGTAAAGATGGTTCTTTAAAGACTAAGGTGTGCTTAACCCAAGTCTTGATAGTTCCAATCACTTTATATGTGTTGCAAAGCTGTACAAGGTGTAAATAACTCTGGAGAAGAATTGATCATTATACCATAATTAATAATAATTTAATTATGGTGCTAGTGAAGAATATTGAAAAGACTATGAACTACCAGAGGATCAAATCTGTTGTGCAGGAAGTGTAGGTAGAATGCTCTTTATAAATAACGATGGCGGGACTTTGTATCAGGTATTTTGCATACATTATCAAGACGGATTGCACACTGGTGACATAGAGGTTACCCACTGGGTTGTTAACTTTCAGGCGAGCAGTCAAAACCCCCCAGCCACTCTTGAGTGAGAACAAATGGCTCTCCACTTCCATAAATTGTTTCAGAAACCCAATATGGTTGCTATGAGTCAGAATCAACTTGATGGCAGTGTGTTGGAAATGTGTGGTTTCTCTGAGAAATCAGTCCCTGGAGATGAATATAATGCTTGGTGAAATAGAGGTCAGTGAAAAAGTGAGGAGACTGACAGAGTGGCCACAATACTGGGTTGTACATACCAACAATTGTGAGCACAGTGCTGGGCTAGCCATAGAGTCGCTGGGAGTTAGAGTATACTGGAAGGCATCTGACAACTTCGGCATGTATTAAAATGTGTTTAAAAGCCTGATGAGGCTATTGGAAGGCTTAATATAAACTTTAATATAGGTCTTTGATGTTAATGTGAACTTTAACTGTGGGCACGATGCATAAATAAACCAACTGTATTAGCCAAGAGAAATATGTTTAATAACGGGCTGTAACTTTACCACGGACATAAGTGGGTTGCTGGAAATGGTTTCTTAGCAAATAAGAAAAAATATGGAACCTTCCCAAAGACTAAAAGTTGTAGAATGAATCACCTAGAAACTATATAATTATTTCAGCTATTAAAATTTCTTATCTAAAGAAATTTCTATTTAGAGAGCAATGTATAGCAGAGCGACATTGCTTGATATGCCTAGGAGAAGTGGATGCATAGTACCTGCAATTTAAATCACTTTAGCTCATATGATTTAGATATATTCAGCTCAGAAAAGAAAGGGGTATTTAAAACAAAACTAGAGAATGTAAGCATTAATCATGTTTAAAACCTCAACTTCATGTCTAATGACTCATAAAGATTTTGAAAGTAAATTTAGGCTATGTTATTAAAAATTGAACTTTGCAGCTGGGCAGATCAGGTCCCCCGCCTTGCCCCTGGTCCTTGTTGATTGTTTGGCTCTGTACACTTTTCTTACCCTCTCTGATTACCAGTAAACACACACATAAAGCACTTACAGGACCCACTTGGCAATCTGTGTTCAGAGAAGCCTCCCAATAAGCATCACAGCACAGGTACTGGGATGGAAGATACAGATACCTCTTGGGGGTAGTGCTCATTCCAACAAAAGGTGGAACACACTTCAGCACAGGAAAAGCAGGGGAAATTGAGACTAATGTGAAAGATGTGTGAGCTGGCTCTGGTAGCTCGGATGGTGGGAATCCAAGGTAGGCCACCACATTGAGTTTTTATTTATGCCAGAGAAATGTCTCAACTTTCATTTTCAATGACTTACTGGCATTATCTGAGCTTTGACTATAAAGTCTAGAATCAGATGCTCTGGTCAATCTGCAAAAATTTTACAAATTAAAAGTTTCGTTGTTTAGTCTTATTGAAACCATCTGACACAGATATGTTTAAATATCTGAGATTGAAATGGCAGCTAGGACTTTAGGATATTTGAAAAAGTTTTGAGCAAATCTATATAAATTATTGGGAGTATCAAGCATAAGACTGACTCTTTGAACAACATACTGTGAGGCCTACTGGGTATGCTTATCTAGTGTTCCATAAGCATCTCTAACTGTATGCTTTCTAGCGACCCTATGGGGCAGGGTACAATTACCTCTGTGAGATTCTGAGATTGTAACTCCATGGGACTAGAAAATCCCTTCTTTCCAGAAGTTTCGAACAGCTGACCTTTTGGTTAGCAGTTCAGCTCAATCACTGTAGTGCCAGGGCATCATTTGGATGTCAATGGGTTTTGTTTTGTTTTTGAGAAGTATGTGTGTACGGCATGTTCCTGTGGCGATAAAAACAATCCAGAAGTGCCATGGTTAAGCTCAGGTTTGCCATGCTAGCCAAAAGCTCAGGGGTTCAAAACCAACAATTGTTCAGTGGAATAAACAATCTGGTAATACACTTTCATATTGTTTTCAGTCCTGGAAACCTGGGGGGACAATTCTACTGTAGTATACAGTGTTACCATGCATAGCAAAAACCTGCTAGTGATCAAACCTTAGAATGTTCCAACTTTGAATGTAAGAAAATTGGAATCACCAAAAAGGAAATGAAACATGTAACGATCCATATCTTAGGCATTACTGAGCTGGACTGGCCATGCGTGAATTGAGTTGGCCACTAGTGAACTGAAATGTGCATAGTATTAGCCATTTTGAGTCAGAAAATCATATTGCTTAGTGTGGCAGAAATAGCACAATCAAGAGAAAGGCAGGCATAACAGAACAAAAGGGCTTTGTAGTATCAATCATAATGTACAATTCTGTTATACTTTATCAATCTGCCATCTAGGAAATCTAATCAGTTACATTTATTATTCAAATTTATGCACAACCATAAAACTAATGATAAAGACATTTTCAGAATTGTACTGACAACTTCACATGGCCTTTTTTCAAACATGCAATCAAGATGCAATTATGATTATTTGGATAGAAGTGCAAAAATTGAAAATAAAAGGAAAGTATGGTAGTAGGAAATATGTACTTCGTCATATAAATGAAGCTGGAGATCACATGATAAATTTTGCAAGACCAATGGCTTTTTCAGCAACACAAAAGGCAACTATAAAATGGATTTTTCCAGATGGGCTACACAGAAATCAAATTGACTACACCTGTGTTAAGAGATGATGGAAAAATGCACTGTCAAGTTAATGCCAGACCAGGGGCTGATTGTAGGTCAAGATAAAGTTGAAGAACATTAAAATAAGTGCACAAGAGTCAAAAGAAGACCTTGAGTCCATCTTACCTGAAATTCTACAACACCTCAAGAACAGATTTGATGTATTGAACACTACTTCAGAAGGTCTGATGATCTGTGGGAAGAAATCAAGATACTCATTCATGTAGAACACTGAAGTTACTAATAAGACAGGAAAGACAGAAAAGCTCAGAGTGGACATCATACAAGACTCTGAAACTTGTCTTAATCTACAGATTAGCTAAACCAAATGAAAGAAATGATGAAGTCAAAGAACTGAATGGAAGATTTCCAAGGACAGCTCTAGAAGACAAAATCAAATATTTTAGTGAAATGTGCAAAGATCCAGAGTTAGAAAAGCAAAAAGGAAGAGCACACTCAGGAGACCTTAAACTGAAAAAACAAACAAAAACAAATAAACAAGATTTGAGTACTTGAAAGATTCTATGGGAAAAATATTGAATGATGCAGGAAGCTTCAAGAGAACATGCAAAGAATGCAGTCATTGGCACTAAAAAAACTAGTCAATGTTCCATCATCTCAGGAGGTAGCAGATAGGCGAAGAAGAACCAATGGAGCTAAACAAACGTTTAAGTTACACTAAAAGCATTCGCCAATAAAAGCCTACAAAGTTTGATGGAATACCAGTTCAAGACATTACTCTTCCAGGCTGAGAAATTTAGAAGACAACTACTACTTGGTCAACTGATTAGAAGATATACATAAATGTATATACACACATACATACACACATACACTCATATATACACATAAACACACATGTATATATATGCACATACATACATATATAGAGACACATATATTTGTAACTATTGCAAAGAAAGTTCACCCAATGGAATACTCAAATTACAACAGCAAGTAAAATTTTGCTGAATAATATCCAAAAATTGTTGCAGCAGTACATTGACAGGGAACTGTCAGAGACTCAAAGCTGATTCAGAAGAGGACATGGAATAAAGAATACAATCATTGTGTCAGAAGGACACAATGGCTGAAAGCAGAGAATACTAGAAAGATATCTACTTCTGTTTTATTGACTATAAAAGCATTAGACTGTGTGGATCTAAACAAACTATGAATAATTTTAAGAAGAATGGGAGTTCCATAACATTTGGATTGTGCTCCTGTCAAATTTGTCCATGGATTAGAAGGCAGTAGTGCAAACAGAACAAGGGATTACTGCCTGATTTAAAAATCAGGGAAGGTATGTGGCAGGTTATATTATCTCAGCATACTTATTTAATCTGTATACAGAGGACATAATGAGAAAAGGTGGATTATATGAAGAAGAATTTGAAAACAGAATTGGAGGAAGGCTCATTAACAATCTTCAATATATAGATGACACAAGTGATTGCTAAACTTTGGAAGGATTTGAAGCACTTACAATGGAGATCAAGGATTGAAGCCTGCAGTATGAATTATGACTCAATGCAAAGAAGACCAAAATCCTCACAAACAAATGGGTCATTAAGTAGCAGCCATAATAAATGCAGAAAAGGTTGAAGTTGTCAAGGATTTTTTCCTTGCATGGGTTCACAATGAATGCTTATGGAAGCAGCAGTGAAGACATCAAAATGCTTTTCATCAGATACCTTAAATCTGTTATACAGTACCTCATTACTGAAAGTGAAGCATGTTACTTTGAGGAGTTAGGTCCCGCTGACCTAACCCAGGATATTTTCCAAAGCTTCCTATACATATGAAAGTCAGACATTGAATAAGGACGACCAAAGAACAAGAAAAGCATTGGGATTGTGCTGAGAAGAATATTGAAAATACCTTGTATCGCTAAAGAGGAAACAAACCTATCTTGGAACTAGTACAGACAGAGTGCTTCTTATAAGCAAGGATGGCAAGATTTCATCTGATGTATTTGGACATTTTATCAGGAGAGACCAGGTGTAGGAGAAAGACATCGTGATTAGTAAAGTGGAGGACAGCAACACTGAGGGAGGCCTTCAATGAGATGACACCTGTGGATGACACCTGTGGATGGCTTGGGCATGGGCACAATTGTGAGGCTGGCACAAGACTGTGCGGTGTTTCGTTCTGTTGTGCACAGGGTGGGTAGGGGTCAGACTGCCTAGAGGGCACCTCACACACACATCCAGCAGCTGACATCAACCACAGCAGAGTAAGAATATAGATTATACATTTTCATTATGTGTCTTCTCAACATGAATGTAGGCTCTTTGAAGTAAAGTATGTATTTACGTATCTTATATGCTTGGCAGATTACAGGGAAGTATTAAAGAAAGAAATTTAAATCATTTATTCCAAAGTGTGCCACTTATAGCTTACCAACAAATGATAACATATATGGTTGGGATCTGTTTTTATGCCTTCCAGCCCTTTTAAAACTGTTTGTCTTGTTTTTATAGGTATATGTGCCTGTGTTTATTGGTTGATCTGCATACGCAATTCTGGGGCCTCCTCTTCTGGGAGGTTGGAAGAGGCATGGTGGGTGAGGTGACTGACTTAACTTTCACTAGGAGGACACATTACTTCCTGGTTTTAGACTCAGATTATAGCCAGTTCTCTTAGTCTGTGTCAGCTAATGGAGTTTAGACAGAGAACACTGCTTGCTTCGATGCAACACAGTCATGCTGTGCAGGTTCCTCTGGCCACATAACCGTGATAAACAGATCTCTATACCCACTCTTTCTAAATAGTTTCTCTGTCCATTTGACCTTCAGCCCAGTTCTTCAGCCTTGCTTGTAATATATGGGGTTCCAAGGTTGTCACCTTCATTTGAATGAAAGACTCACTTATTTTCTTGGGCAAAACTTCTTGGTACCAACTATGCTGCCTTCTTGGATCTCCCAAGATAACCCCCAAACTGTACTGACTCTTAATGCATTAAAATTAAAAATAAAAAAGAAATTAGACACCAACATTTCAATCCTAATAAGATATCAGAATTTCTTAGCTATTTATATGTCTCAGAGTTAGTATCTAGGACCATTTTATTCCACTGCACTTGATTTTTGTCAAAGGATAAGGAGCCCTTGTTGTACTATGGTGGCTTGTGTGTAACCAGGACACTGAAGCTCTGTAATCTATATTTCAAATACCAGCAGGGTCATCCACAGTGAACAGAATTCAGTACAACTTTCAGACTAAGAACAGGCTGCATATAATTAGCCACTGAAATCCTTATGGACACAATTGAAACATTGTCAGACACTAACGGCTTCATAAATAGAAGCAGAGCCTTATCAGACATAATGTCAGAATATAAGCCTTTCAAGTCTGAAGGCACCCAATATACCTGAGGGATAGCTGCCTCCTCAAAATAAACTTGATTGAAATGAGTGGGTAAAATCCTTGAATCTTCATTGCTGTTGTCAGATGAATTTTGGCTGAGAGCATAGAATAAAAGAAAGATCCCATTTAGAGTCTGTAGACATTCTTGGGTGTATACATTTAAGCCTATCTTGAAATTTTGGAATTTCTTTACCATTATTTTTTCCAACAGTTTTCCCACATACTTCTTTATTTTTCTGGGACCCCTGTGATATGTGCTGCTATATTTGATGGTGTTATTTAGTTCATTCAATGTTCTTCATTCTTCTTTCTTTATATTGCTCTAACTTAAATAATCTTTGATTCACATTCACAGATTCTTTATTTGCCTGTTCAAATGTTATGTTGAATTTAATGATGGATTTTTCATTTCGTTGTTTGTACTTTTCAGTACAATTTGCAGTATTAAAAAGATCATTTGTATTTCTTTACTTATAGGCTCATATTGTGTATAATTCTTACTCTAATTTCCTCTAGTTTTTTTTATATGGTTTCCTTTAACTCTTTGAGTTAATTAAAACAGCTCATGTAAGGTCTTCTCTATCAAATACATTATCTGGATTTTTCAAAGTTGTTTTTTAAAATACCCCCTCCCCCATATACTTTAATCATGTTATTTTATTTCTTTGTGTGGGTTATACATTTTTTATTAAAAATGAGCATTTTGAATATTATAATGTGTCAAGTCCGGAAGTCCGATTTCACCCTTCCTCATTGTTTGCTGTTTTTGACTTTTCAACATATGGGGACTTATTCATTGACAGTTCCAAACTGTCTCTGCAAAGACCATCTTCCTGGTTGTAGATGGTTACAGAAATCTCTGTTGTCTCAGTCTTCAGTTAGTTACCTGGCATTGATTTCCTTAAATCATTGGGGCAATAAAAGGGAAAGACATGAGAAAACAACCACCACGAAAACCCTAGCACTGGTGATACAATGGATTGCCAAAAGATCTGTGCTTTGAATCCACCAATTGCTGTAGAAAAGAGAGAGTAGGCGGTCTCTTCCATAAAGATTTACAGGATTGAAGATCCCATCGAACCCTCCTAGTCTAACCTAGAGTGTGCCATGAGTTGGAAGCTACTGGCAGGTAGGAGACGTGGCTTGCTCTTGTGCCATTTAATGCTTGGTTCTAATCTTCTAATCTGGATGCTCATTCAGTATTCAGCCAAATCACTTACGACTCTACCCCAGCCTTCACCACCCCTTTGGACAGATCCATAGAAGTGCTCGAAGTGCCAGGGTATAGTCCCATAAGACAGTCAACTTATTTTAATATCTGATTTTAAATGGATTGAATTGACATACAAAAAGATTGTACAATTTGTCCAAGGTCCCATTGTGGATTCGCTGGTGTGTGGATTCGCCGGTGTGGAACAAACATGCAAATGCAGACTTCTTTATTCTATACTGTGAATTTTTTACAATTGCATTTTTCTTCTTACTAGCTAGCTGTTCAGATGGTTCCTTTCGTTCTTCTCACCCCTTCTACCATGAATTGGTCAAGCACATCTGCCTTGGAAGAAGTGTGGCCAGGGTGCTTCTTAGAGCCAGGGACGGTAAGGCTTCGCCTTAAATACTGTGAACATGTTGTCAGGAGAGACCAGTCCCTGGAGAAGGGCATCCTGCTGGATAAAGTAGAGGGAGGGTGAGGGAGAGGAAGGGGGCCTTCAGGGGGATGAACTGACACTACAAGTACAACAATACCTTCAGGCACAGCAGCAGTGGTGAGGCAGGCACTGCCCCAGGCTGGGATTCCTTCTGTTGTATGCAAGGTTGCTGTGGGTGGGAACCGACTCAGGGAACCTGATAGAAACCTTCATAATAATAGACGCTTCATATTTTCATTTCCTAAGATTTTATGTTCCTCAGAAGCTTGAAGTAGCGCTTTACATCTTACCCAAGAAACTGCTGTTGATAACCCAGGTCAAACCTGGTTTCTTCTCATTGAATTCTTCATACTCTGCATTTCTTACCTGTGGCTAACTAATTCTTATATGTGTTCATATAATGTACTTCTCCCCCAGCAAGATTATGAGCATCTTGACACCAGAATATGATTTTTTATTATCTAGAATATGATTTTTTATATATGTTTAAAATCAAGGTGTTTACTCTCATGTAACAGATAAGTGACCTTCTCTTGTAAAGATGACTCCTGAGGAAACCTTCTGGGGTGTGTCTAGCCTGCCTTACAGGCCCGTGAGGACTCAGAACCATCATGACAACACATGATAACAAGGTGCTTACTACTTTCTTAATGAATTTATTACTCTACTCAGTGGCTAGAATAAAAGTTTTTAATACATATGTATGGGTTGCCAGTTCTCATTGAAGAGTAAGTGGAGAAAGCATCTTCATTTTAACAAAAAGAAACTGGTTCTCTTACATGGGAAGAAAATGAGAGTCATTATTAGGAGAATCAAGTGACACTTATTGCTGGACTCTTTGCTGATTTCATTCACACTGTTGTCCCTCCAGGGTGCTGTTCTGAAAGACATTGGATGAAAGACTGAGGCCTGAGGACAATGTGTTCTTTAAGGCCTTAGAAATAGAAGTGTGGGCCATGTTGTCAATCCTATCAGATTTAGCATGGCTGCTTTCACAGTCTCTGTAAGGTAAGGCAGGAGTTTCATTCTGTGAAGCAAAATGGGGATCTGAGTTGTTTATTGTTGCAGCATAGGTCACCTGAAAAGGCAAAACGTTCGTCAAATGAAAGATGGTATCTTTGGGGGGGGGGGGGTTAGAGAATGGAGGGTGAGTGTTGCCTCGCAGATCACAGAAGCACAGATCTGGTTGGGGAGCTAGGTGCTGGTGACTCATCTGGGGAGTGATTTAATCTTTCGGTCTCTCACTCTCTCTGCCTGAACAGAGGAGAGACCATATCCTTGTTCCATGGTAAGGTTAGATGTGAAATCACATATACAGGTGTGCGCTGTGGATTCTGCAGCCCTGTGCAATTATGAGAGTATTCATATTGAAAATAATTTCATGAGGTGAGCTGGGTATGAAAGCCTGAGGATGAGATTTGGAAAATTGAGGAAAGGCTTGCTCAGGTTAAAGCAGTGACGGGTGGGGAGAGAGCTGTAACATCTCTTGCTTGGTCTTTTCCTACCCCTAAGGCATCTTAGAAGACATTTGAAAACCTCTGCCTGATCTCATTTGATTTTTGGTTCCCATTGAAATTTATTATCCACTCTGCTTTAGAGATCACAAATTTGAAATGTGTAGGTTTCATGGCTAAGCAGTTCAGCCAAAGCTTCTTCACAGGCCATCTCATTCTAAAACACATGTGTCCAGAGAACAATTTATTTCTCTCCACTTTGTGAAAATCAAGTAGGAGATAATAATCCTATGCATTTTTAACAATTCTAGATATTAAGAATGGAGAATTTAGTGGTGATGAAAAGTATAAATCCTCTTGTGTTTGTCAATTTTTAAATAGTGAAGAGGCTGAATTATTCCACAGACAAGAAAAACTTGTCAGCTCTCTTGGCAGAGTGAGCAAAGCAGTGTTTGCTGATAGAATATGACCTGAATATTGCATTCCAGGTGATCGTGTTGGCTTATCTAGGTTTCTTGTTGACATCCACAATTATTTTTTTTGGCATCACTGCCCTGGTGGGAGTAGGAAACCCAGTCTTGCTCCTGGAGAACTGCTGCTGGATTTCAACCGCCAACCCTGTGGCCTGCTGTCCTGTACACCACCACTGTGCCTCTGAGGCACAGTTACATCCACAAATTTTATGTACATCAATAAAATAAGCCTTAATAGGAAGAATCCATTTTATAGATATCTGTTGCACATCTCAGAGAGCTCTGAGATTTCTTATCAAAATTCCAGTTTGGAAGAATACTTGAAAACATGCCACCCTAATACCTATATGAAAATTCAATCTCCTCAGAATCAACAGACTTGATCCATGCTGCTTTCATATATTCTGTACTTGAAAAAGGGATTACAATCTTCAGGAAAAAGATTGGAAAAAACAAGATTTGAATTGAAATCAAAGTTCTGACATTGTAAAGTATGCAATCTTTGATATGTCACTGAATATTTATTTTCTCCCTTTCACTTATTATTTACTCACTCATGTTTAATGGATGTTACAATGGGTTGAATATTGTTCTATTGAGAAAAGCTTGAAAGAGGGGGTAAGGCTTAGAAACTGTAGGGAGGAATTTGAAGTCTCACAGTGAGCACAGGCATTTTATTTAACCATATCTGTGCATGGGTTATATTTTGCGAAGTCTTCTTCAAAATTAATCTAGGTTATGTTTCATGTTGTAAGTGGAACCACTGTAGCTCTGTACCTCGCACACTCTTCATTCTGGATCCAATTGAAGAAATTGTAAGTGGGACATGACTTTTCCTTTTTGGGGGGGAGGAGGGAGGAGCATGGTGAGTCTTAAAGCTTCTACTTAGAAATGTTATTTTGTTTATATTCTAATGACCTAACCAATTATACAGTCAAGTGCAGGAATATTAGTGTAGAGAAAATTTAATCTATATAGAGAGAAGGTCAGTGAGTAAATGGGAATTAAAGTCAAGATTCCTTCATATTTATGGGCATGGGGGTTCATGACAATATCAAGATATCTTGAAACTGTGAACTTGTCACCAGAAAGCTGGTATTTATCCATCTGTGAAACTGGAAAATGTGATAGAATCATGAGGTGATGGCAAATGAAGTAGCAATAGGAGATGCTGGTGAAAGATTGGGATCAATTTTTATATGTTTAAAAATTACGTATTGTTGCTTAATATTAAATTATAAATATGAATAGAAAATATTAATATTAAAATATACAGAAATCACATTATTTTACTTATCACATAGATATTTGCTTGATGAGTATTTCTTGTTTTTTTCAATGCTTACTAAGGGTTTAGAACGATTTAGAATTGTTTTCTGAGTGTGGTATTAAGGATGGATGGATGGAACAAGTGAGGAAATAAAGGAATGAAAGTGAGATATTATCAGAAAAATCCATGGCAGTAATGCCAGCATAAAGTCAATGTATTTGAAAAAACTATGGAATTTGACATTTCAGAGATGTCTTTGGCAGTACTTAGCTGGAGGTTTGTGACTGGGTTTCAAAGAATTTTGGCTTTGCACAATTTTCTAGACATGGATTTTAAAAGGCCATTAGTCAAGTAGATAATAAGACAGCAGACTTTCTAAGAAGCTGAAAACCTTCTGAATTCTACTCGTTAGTTGTCTTTGGGGTCTGGAGCATTTGGCTGCTAACCCCAAAGTTGGCAGTTGTCACCCACCAAGCAGTTTTGTGGGGCAAGAGGTCCGGGGATCTGCCCCTGGGAAGATGTCAGTCTAGAAAGCTGGCTGGCAGTGCTGCTCAGGTACCTGGGTCACAGTGAGTCAGCACCAACTGGAAAGTGTATCACAACAACAAAAGAAGCACAGCAACCATTTTATACGATAATTGTGCCTTGGAGAAACAGACCAACCTGAATTTCTGCTGATGCTTAATGGCGTTGCTATAGGAATTGCATATGGTTCACCTCATTTCCATGACCTCCTCTGATTGGTTGGGGCCCAAGGTTTACTGCTAGTTGTGTGGTATTTTAAATGCTATCTTTGCTGATAATGTGTTTTCTTAGTACCCTCTCTCTTTCTTTTTCTAGTGACCATGGTATCATTGAGAAGGAGTGTCCATGGAAACAAAATTTAATTCCCTTTGTAAAAGTAGGGCTAACTGTCTTAATCTTCTTTAAAGATGTTATGAGGGAACACATCTACCCAGATAGGATATATGAAGAACCTGCCTTTGATCCAAAGACCTCGTAAATGTTCAGTTAGGAGAAGAATAAAGTCCTGTCCTTACTCCCAGAATGATTTGTATCAATCTACAGGAGACTTGGTGTGGGAAAGTATTCTTTCTCTGCTTCTCCTCTATAACACGACCATTTCTCACCCTCCTGAGTCTTGTCTCTAAGATTGATTGGGATAGGAACTTACTTCTTTCACAGGTTTTATAAATGGACATACAAATTAATTATTAAGATATTTTAAAGTCTAGAAGCATCTGAACCTACTCCCCACTACCCCTTTTGATATTTTTAAAGGTAGCAGAACTTCTTCGCTGGCAGTTTTTCTGTTTCCACTGTTCAATAAATATTTCCTTCACTCATTTTTACAGAGTGGTCATGTTCTTTTTGTCACATTCATTGTTCAATGTGCGTCCTTTCCTCTCTCATGAATTAGTATTGTTATAATGATTATGTACAAATAATATGTTAGACACATGATACTGTAATCCACTGTGATCATTAAGATTTTGTGTCAACTTGGCTGGCCAAGGATTCTCAGTGGTTGTTATGATGAGAGCTAGCATAATGGAATCATTTCCATCATCAAATCAATTAGAAGCTACCATCGATTGAAAGCAAGTTTCCTCTAGTTTGTAACCATCTGCAATATAAACAGACACCGTGTAAAAGCTTACTTGCTTTTTGTCAGGTCTGGCTCTAACAGCTCACTCATTATCTGACTTGTGGTTTTAGGACTTGGACCTGAGACCTGTCATCTTGCCTTCTGGCCCTGGGAGTTATCAGCAGCTTGTTAATTTATCTAACAATTCATCAGTCATGAGAGTGCTGTCTAGCTAACCAAACTTGGATTTCTTCATGCTCAAAGATACACAGATCAAGAGATGCCTCAAGTCTGATTTCTCACTCATGATCTTGGAACTTATCCACTTCCACTAATATGTCAGTCATTTCCTTGATATAAACTTCCTTCATATGCATTTTTTCACTGGTTTTGCTTCTTTAGATAACCAGCCTTAACACCCATCAAAATCAGATCTACTAAAATTTATTATTGCTAACAGGACAAACTGATCTCTCTTAGAAGAAATATGGCCAGTGGTTTCCTTAGAGGAAAGGATTGAGAGACTTTGTCTACATACTGTCAGGAGACACCAGTCCTTGGAACAGGGTATCATGTTTGATAGAGGGGCAGCAATGGAGAGGAAGGAGGTCAAGGAGAAGGACTGAGATGCTGGCTGCACCAATAGACTCAAGCATAGGGACAATCATGAGCATGGTCAGTATTTCCTCAAGTTGTGCAGAAGGTCACAGTGGGTGAGATCTGACTTGATGGCACTTATCAAGCACAGCAAGATTATCCTTTGATCCTTTCTTACGCAGTGTTTCTTAAGATACGCCCCCCCCCCACTTCATTCTTGGTCTAGTTGATCATGTACTTCTGAAGGAAAACTGGCATGTTCTCCATAATCCCCACTATATATCTATATCTATATCTATATCTGTATCTATATTTATATATTAATTCATTCTTTCATATAGGTGATGATGAAACATATTTTGGATTTTGACATCTAGATAAACTGAGAGAATTTTGTTCATAATAGAGAAACCATTTGTAATATCCTTGTATCTGATCATCCACCTACTGTGTAATTTCGTCTTTTAGATTAGGGGAAGACGTCAATTCTGCTGGGTGACAGAGAAGTCTATTGAGCACTGAAATCAGTGTATGCATGTTTATGTGTGTGTCTACTGGATATTTCTTTGATTTAGGCTGATAGACAAAGAGGTTTCCTTCTCTTTGTTTCTGCATCTATTCTGTGTACCACATTTCCTGCTTTCGATGCTGGCTGTAGTTCAAGCATCAGGAACACAACTACCATAAGCACTCTCCACTGATACTTTACTAAGCACCAGAGTGTTCACCAGTCAGGGTGCAGCATAGCTCTGATGAAACACACAACTGTCCACTAGTTCTTTGGTGCTTCCTTCACCCCACTATCATGGCCTCAAGTCTACCTTACACATCAGATTGGACCAAAGGGATTTGTCTTTCTGAGGGGGACAAATAATAGAAAAGTGAGTGAGGGGTGATGGAGGACAATATAAGATATGAAAATAATAATATATAGCTTATTAAAGTTTCAGGAGGGAAGGTAGGAAAGAGAAGGAGGGGGAAGAATTGGGGAGCTGATATCAGGGACTCAAGTGGGAAGAGAATGCTTTGAAAATGATGATGGCGACATATGTGCAAGTGTGCTTGACACACTGGATGAATGTACGGATTGTGATAAGAGATGTAAGGGCCCCCAATAAAAGTATTTAAAAATAGAAGTATGTGGTCTTTTCAATGACAACCCCAATCAAGAGGTACAGTAAGCTGAATAAACACTAAACAATTCTATATTGCATTTCCTGCTTTGATGAATATAGATCTGTATGTCAACCAGGCTTTGGAGAGATAGCTTAGGTCATTTCCAAGGACTGTATTCCAAAATTGTTATCAGAGGCAAGTAAAAACTGCTTCAGAAGAGGTTTAGTTACAGCTGACCTAACAATGAAGCATAAATGGGGTATTTCATGCCTGAAGAAATTGCACACTTAAATTTTTATAAATTTATTCTATGCACTATGGGCTTTGAAATATTGCAAAAATGGAATTGGAATATAGTGGGTTTCCCCCCAAAACCTTCTTGGAGCCTCCTTGTACTGTTAATGATAATACACTTTTACCGCAGTATTTCATTAGTGAATCACAAGGAGGTGTCAACTCATATAGTATTGTAGGGAAGAAAAATATGAGTTCAGAGCTGAGCCTACTTCACTATGGATTACAGGGAAAGCCTATCATGGATTCCTTACCTTTTAATGAACTTACCAAGTTGTTTCTTCTTTTTTGTTTCTAACATTCATATCTCTATGGAACTGCAGATTTGTTACTAAACTAGTAACAAACTAGATGGGCTGTTTGTTGAAATGACATCTGGGAACTTCAAAGTGAGCATGTCCAAATTATTTTCTCCCCAAACTCATTCTCTCATTTATGCTCCAAATACCCATGAAGGCAATCACTACTCACTCACAGGGATGAAATTGGAGCTCCATTTTCTTATGTCTTTTCAGCTTCATCCTATACTTCCTCCAAAATTTTGAAATTATCATTCTCACCAGATCCAGAAAGCAGGTCACCTGAACTTTCCCAGATTATTCTATTAATCAATGATCTGTTTTTGGTTTCCTATTTGTTCTGTTTTATAATTCTATACATGATGTGTTTTAATATTCTCTCCAAGGATATATATGCATTTCTCAAAGAATAGGAACATATTGCATACCTTTTGGTAACTCCTTTACATTACTCCTGTGCTGGACTGCAAATATATCTATGATAAATGGAAATCCCTTTTAAAAGTCTGTGACCGTTTTCCTCACACATCTTCCTCTCTGAGACGTAGAAGTCAATTTCATTGGCTAATTAAATTTATGTTAGCTCTAAAAGAGCCTATCTGTAGCATTGTCATGCTCTGAGACCTGTAGCAATTTCAAGGGATATCAGAAGCAGTCAAGCTAAAGGTTCTCCAATGCTGCTGCCATACCTAGGAGTATAATATCTGTTCATCATGAGACTTTTCCGTTTCCCAATTTAATGTACTTACCATTTGGCCTGACTCTAATGAATGGCATTGGCCTTGTAAATGGGCTTAGTTTGAAATCCAATTTCCTTCAGAGCAAGTGTAAAAGTTTGAAAGGGGCGTAAACATTCCTCTTCTGAACTGTTTGTAAGTAAAATGGCATTGCTGCAAAGATCTGACAAACATCTCACTCTATCCTGAATTATGCACGAAACTCAGCCTTGCTTTTGCTTTTCCTTTGATGATAATATATTTGACTGTTGCCTCCCAGTTTTGAGCTATGTTCATGGTGTCTTTTGGAGAGCAAAATATATAAAGAAGGAGAGTGGATCACCAATGTCATCAGCACCAACTTCTAGACTTTCTCTGAACATTGGGAAATAGAATTTCTCATCAGAATTTCCCCTTTGTTTTAACTTTATCTGCAAGGGTTGAGACCTGGATAGAAAACAATAACTCCTCTGCCTTTCATCTGTGTGACCTTAGGTAGGACACGTAACCACTATAGTAGTTTGTTTTCTTGTGTTGAAGATAAGATTATGTTTTCTGCTGACTTCAAAGACTTGATCTAGATATGCTATGATTATAATTTCCATTGAAAATTTGAATTCCATTGCAGAGTTAGTTTCATGAAATATATTGGGTGACATACCTTCACAATTGCATTTGACCGTGTAAAATGCTATTTGCTTTCCCCTCAGAATGATGGAACAAAAATGAAGAGATAGTATCTCTTTATTTGAAAAATGAGTTTGGCTGAGCCTCGGTGGCGTAGTGGTTGTGCGCGGGACTGCGGCCCACTGGGAGGGAGGTTCAATTCCAGCAGTGGGGCTGGGCCTCCTACTCCCACCACCGGAGAGCAGTGATGCCCCCCCCCCCAAAAAAAAATGAGTTTCAGTAGAAATAGATGAAAAACACAACGAATTGAGCTTAAGCTATATGCCAATCACATTCTAACCCTGATTATCTATAGCATGTGTAAATTGATACTTACAAGTTGATCACATTTGTGTTTGCTTTCTCTTTATGCTTCTCTCATTCCTTATATGAGCCCAAGAACTCTATTGTGGAGAATCAGTTGGGTCCAGGATCATTGAGAGGTAGATTGGTTTTATTTTAGAGTTTATTTATATGCAGGGAAACCAATTCTGACAAGAATATTTTCATCCAAAATATTTATGCATAATTGTCTAATTATGTAAGCAAGAAGGACAACTAGGTGCCACATCAGTATAAAACAAGAAGGAAGAATGGGACTCTTTCAATATCACATGGACTACCAATCCAAATACCAAGATAACTGCTAGACCAGCTGGCCAAGTAAATCTCAAATTTGAGCCTCAGTTTTGATATAGATAGATTCATAGCTTCTTAAAGCTTACTATGTACATTAAAATTTAACTCAAATCTAACTTATCTTTTTAATCATTTACTGACATATAATTCATACAATATACAATAGAGTGGTATTAATATATTAAAAGGAGTTGTACAATTATTATCCCAATCAATTTTAAATAATTTTCTTATCTCGTGCCAATTTTTAGAAGCTTCCCATTTCCCTTGGACCTCTATTGCCATAACTCTAAGGAGCCAGTGGGTTTATTGTTCTTTTAGTCAGGTGGGCAAAATAGCAATATCTAACATGCAGGATTGCGATGATGACTAAATGAATTAATACAAATAAAGCTAAGCTTACACAATAAACACAGTAATTATCCAGTGATTACTCTTGCTTCATATATATTATTCAAAAAGGAAATTGACTCAATAACAACGGGTCATTGTAGATGAGATATACACGAGGTGAAATCTCACTATCCTTCCTTCTACGAACAAACCTAAAGTGTTTCTGATATTACCTCACAACTCTGGTCTACTAGAGTACCAGACTATTTGATCTAAATGTTGATTTTTCTATATTGCATTTTCTTTGTGTCTTATATGAGAAATTTGGAATTGCAAAAAAAAATTTTTTGGAGCAGAAATGAGAGTACCTTGAAACAAACGATTCTTTCCACCTTTTGGGAAAGAAGTCTTAGGTGTGTTGAAGACTCTCTCATAATATGCAGAGGGGAAGAAGTCTGCTGGCAATAAAAAGGAGAGAGAGGGTTCCTTAGTAGGACAGAGTTCTATGGCTCCTATGAGAAGAGAATGCAAGCACACTCTTCTGTAGAAAACTGTGCTGAGCAGAAGGCAAGGGAGATAGAGGTGCTTGTGCGATGTGGCAGGTCTTAGTGGGGGCTTCCACCTCAGCAGGATTCTTGGAACTGTGTCAGAAAACAAAACTGTACCTTGTACAACACATATGGCCAAATTTAGCAGTGGGTATCCAAGAGAAGAGGCTCAATTTCTGTTTTTTGGGCAACCTATACATATTCCAGATTTTATTGCCAACTTGCTAGTCTAGTGGGATGTAGGGGTGAAGCTTTAATAAAATGGGTTCATATAATGTTAACTTCGATTCACTGCCATAAAGGTGCTGCTGACTCGTGGTGACCAGAGAGAACTGAGTGGAACTTCCTCTGTGGGTTTCTGAGACTATAACTCTTTACAGGAGGAGAAAGCCTCGTTGCTTCTCCTTTGCTGGAGGCACTGGTGGTTTTGACTGCTGACCTTGAAGACCACAGGTCAAACTGTAACTACTGTGTCATTAAGAATCACCATATAATATTAAGTGGGATTTAAATTGACTATTGCACATTAACACTGTCAGCACATTTTTACTGAAAGACAACCTTTAATTTTGTTTAAAGATCATTTAGTCTTCATTCATTGTGAAGTCTAGAGAAGGAACATGTCTTACACATAGAAGTGAATATTTGTTGTGTCTGGGGCATCTTCAGTAAGCTATCCCTTTGGACAGGTTCTTAGTAAGTTTCTTTACGTCGTCGCATTTCTTTTGCATTGACATTAAAGACTAGAGAATTCAAGAAAGTTGAATTCAAAGTATTTGAAGGTTTGCTCTATTTCCAAGGAAAGGACAATATGTGGATTTACATTTACTATTGTTTATGTATTCTGGTCAGCATTCTCCTGTGTTGAACAAGGAAGACACCTGAGTTTGCATCTGTTTTACTCTACTAAAAGTTTCTGCTGCTAAACTATGTATCTTTTACTTAATTATTCTTTTCAAGTATTGGCAAATTTGTTAAATTATGGGTTACAGAAAGGATTTAGAGTCAAGATATCAGAGATTCAAGTGACATCTGCTTTCACTTCCTAAGAGAAAATGTATTCTGAAAAAGACATGGGGATTTTTTCATCAGACATTAAGTACCTTTTAGAAGCCTTGTGCACAGTGACGTGCTGGTGATGTAGGATACAGATCTCACACACACTCACAATTACTGTGAAGAGAGGTAAGTGCAGCAGAGGGTTACTGCTGGTATGGCAAACTGCTTTCGCCACATTGACGTGGATTTAATGTAAAGGTTTTGAATTGCAGTGGGAAGATTTTTCTAAGCATTGTTAAAATAGCTTATGGGGAAAAGAGCACTTGGTAGGTTTGATGTATTGCTATTCTCTTTTCTCACAAAGTACTTCCTTTACAATAAGAAAGCCTGGCCAATAATGGTAAAAAATGTAAGTCCTAATTTTATTATTTTTGATCAAAGACTTTTGGGTATTCTCTACTATGAAATCAATGCAGAACATAGCTAAAGATTTATTGTAGTTGTCAAAATAGGTAATATTTCTAGCTTATTATGTGAAAAATAACTGATGTATTTCTTAGTCATTTTAAGTAAAAGGACTAAAATAACTGGCTCTGATTTTCTTAGCAGCCACGTTATATAAACCGTCTAAAAGTTATATAAATGTCCAGCATTGACAGTACAAATTTGATCGTTTTAATAACCGAACATGTTGTTGATATATTAAATAATTACTTCAAACTTTTATGAAGTTTTATATTTAGAGCATTAGTGAAACTGAAAAAAAAAGCTAGAGAAGAAATCTCCCAAAGGAGACATTTGCAAATTTAAGTATTTTATTTATTTAGCATAGATATTATCTGGACAATAAAATATCCAGAATTATTAACAGAAAATATCAAGGTAGAATTTCATTTATTGTTGAGAGTTGATTAAAAACAAGATACTTCAAAGCCAAGATATTAACTATAAAAATCAACAGAAAAAAATGGAAGATTAGGGATTGGTATTTAATAGAAAATACTGAATATGCTTAGCTCCACAGTCTAGTTTTGGTATAGAGATTACTTGGCACAGAGATTAAGATATTTTTCAATCAGTCATAAGCAAGCAATCATTTTTAGCTTACATCAAGAAAAGTTGTCTAACTAGAGAAATGCAAGATAATAATAAGATCTACTGAAAAGGGAATGAG
>PVJH01029762.1:9079-25693 GCA_004026705.1 Nesogale talazaci | reverse complement strand
GCAGCCCGGTTGAGTGGAGACTAGGAGCAGGCAGGAGAAGAGAGAAGCTGTGACTTTCTCGGCAGTGCTGGGGCAGTTGGCAGTGGCTGAGTCCAGGAGGCCTTGTTTATTTCGTGGTGAAGCTTTCCTAGATGTAGGTCCTAGATGAGGGAAGGCGGAGGGTGAAGCTGAGGGGGCCCCAAGGTGAGCAAATGCTTGCCACCTTCTCCTAAACCCACAGAAAACCCAAGGCTGACATCTATTCGCAAGAACAGCCGAGTTACAACCTCGAGGGCCTTCGCAGCTGTTAGGTGGTAGACTCTGGACTAGTGAGTCCCAGGTAGGTAGACAATTTCTTCAGACAAGCCAAGCTTGGGCGGCCAGGCCTGTGGAGGAAAAGGGCTGGGGGAGGCTGCGGTGGCTCCCAAGGTGACAGAGAGGCCTGGCAGAGACTCTGAGGATCACCAAAGTCCAAACCTGTGCGGGAGTCACGAGTGGTTTCTCGAGAAAATTTCCCATAGAAATCCAACAGGTGATGACCAGAAGACGAGGCCCAGCTCTCCCCCAGGTCATCTTGGCAGACCAGCCAACATGTGTCGGAAGCCTCCGCCTTCTCTCCCAACGTCAGGATGGCCTCTTCCCCTTCTACCTTCCTGGCCATCTCCGGGGAACTCAGCCTTTACCCCACTGTCAGCCTCTCTTGCGCCGCAATTCATTTTGCTGAGACCTGGGCAGCTTCTGGGCTGGGGCTAGTGGGTGGACCAGACATGGACATACCTCGAGCCTCCTCCCTCCACCTGGAAGGGAGGGAGAGGCGCTGCTGTGGGCTGGAGCTGATGGCAGCAGGGAGTGGTGATGAGGGACCATGAGAAGGCCAGCCCAGGTCTCTCTCCCACCCCACCCCCTCTCAGGACCAGATGGGAACTGGAGCTAGGGAGAAAGGCCCAACTGGAGCAGCCAGCAAGGGGCCTGAGCAGAAGCGACCACTCTGAATGCTGGGAGGCGGGCGGCCCCTGGGGGTCATTTGCATCATAAGTGACTGGCTTTCCCTGCTCTTCCCTCATTAGGACACAATGGACAGTTGTTTGCTGGCGAAACAGATCCATTTACCCGGGGACAGAGGAGACAAGCAAGAATGACTGATGGGTGACAGTGTGAGGGGCAGCCCGGCTCCCCTCCCGGCCTTGGCACTCTTGTGTTCACACAATGAGAAGGGCCACGCACACAGCGAACCACCCCCCTCATTCTCCAGACGGGGAGACAGGTGCTGAAAGCGGAGGAGCCTTCTCTTCTGTGGTCTAGCAGGGACCCCTGGTGCGGGCCTTTCCCTTCCTTCAGTTCGGTCTCTTGGTTTCCAGCCTTCCCTCTCCAGCGGCTGTCTGTCTGTCTGTCTGTCTGTCTGTCTCATTTCCTACTTCTCTGTCCCTCTCTACCTTTCCCTCTCTGTTTCCAGCCAGCCGCGATGATTAGTACACTTCTAATTAATCCCTGCCCTTCACAGAGGGGTGCGTCTGGCAGGAGAGGTAGCAATTTGGAAACTGTCTCAGTGTGTTCGGGGAGGGAGAGGTGGGAAAGGGAGGAATCTGTGCCGAGCCCTATTATGAACCTGGCACGGAGACTTTGATCTCACGTTGTCCCTGCCACCTGGCGAGGCAGGTAGGTGTCTGCGTGGGCGAGGAGACTGAAGCTCAGAGAGGTTGAGTGACTTGGGCAAGAGTACACAGCTGGCAGATGGGTCGTCTGCCTCCCAAACCTCTGTTCTCCGCGTCTCAGGCCCTGAATCCAGGGCTAGCCAGGGGGAGTGACCTGCAGGTCCCAGCTCCCTCACTCTAAAGGAGGTCACTGCTTTGTAGCTTCTTCCAGAGGCAGCAAATGCCTGCCTCTTTTCTACCCTCTAGCTCCCACTGTCCTCTGGGCCTTCACTCCTGAAAAGCTGTTGGGGGCCAGCAAAACCCCAGAGAGCCAGGAGGGTCTCCCTCCTGCTCACACCCCCTCCCAGCTCCCTGTCTGCTGTGCAGGGCAGGTCTGCCAGTGTCTGAGCGGGTTTCATTGTCCCCTGGAGGAGGGGACCGTCTAGGGGGAGTGGGTGTCTGTGTGCTTGAGCATAAGGCCTCTGGGTTCATTCTGACACTGAATGAAAAACTCACCAATTATTCGTCCAATCTCATTAATATGCAGACAGACATCTGTTATTTAGGAGTCAGGAGCAGAGGCATTTTCTTGGGGGGAGGGGGAGGCTTCTAGCATCCTGCTGGTCTCTCTGACTGCTGAGGTAAACTGCATGGGGACCTGCCCCCCTCTCTTGGGACCCGGAGCCTTCCAGAGTTCTGACCCTCCCCCACCCCTTACCTAGAGAGAGCAGGGATGGAGGAGAGGTGGGGGCAGAGAATGGAAGAAACTCCATTCTTGAAAAGAGGACCTAGCCCTTTTCCTGGGAAGGAGAGGGTGCAGTCAACAGAGAGGGACGTCTCAGAATCCCCTGCCACGACCCTGGTGGCCATGGAGATGACCCCTTCCCTGCAGCCCCTCGGCCTGAAGGATCTGAGCCAGAGTCAGTCTAATCTGCTTGTATCTGGGGTGGGGTCACTATGGCAACATGGGGTCCACGGCCCGGAGACTCAGGGAAGGCAATGAGGGGTGTTCATAAAAGTGGGGGACTGGGCTGAGCCCCGGTGGGGTCGTGGTTGTGCGCGGGACGGCGGCCCACTGGGACGGAGGTTCAATTCCAGCAGTGGGGCTGGGCCTCCTACTCCCACCACCGGAGAGCAGTGATGCCCCAAAAACAAAAACAAAAAAAGAACGAAAAAAGTGGGGGACCAAAGGATTTCTGCTTTCAGATCAATCACCAGAGCCTGGTTGATGTGGGGACCCGACAATCACCCAACTTTCTGGCCTCTTTCACCCCGAGTCTCAGCACCCCGACTCTCTCCAAGAAGCCTGCTCCCCTCTGGGCCAGCCTGGAGGTCTCGGCAGTGACAAGAAAAGGCTACCCATCAGCTGGGTCCCTTTCAAAAGGTCAGTGTTTGTTCCTCCCAATCTGCCGAGCCAGGTGTGAAAACTGAGTTCAGGCAGGTGCAGGCCCTCGGCCAGAGACGTCCCAGGGAGGAAGTGGCGGGTCAGGTCGACCACCGAAACTCTGGGTTGTCTAGCCCTGTCCCCTAACTGTCCCTGCAGGGACATCTGGAGTCCTCAGGGGTGGGCGGGGCTGAGTTTCTCCTCCGCCTCCTCCCTCTCAGCCTCACTGATTGTGGAGGTTAAGAAACACTGGCAGCATCACAGCGGGATTAGTTGTTTATTTCATTAAATGATTAACGGGGCTACATTGTTTCCCTAACGGGTGTCTAATTTGTGGGGGAAACAGCTGCAGAGGAGGCTGCTGGGTCTGACTCTGGCGTCATGGAACCGTGGGGGCTGCAAGGGCTTCCTCTCCTGGGCCACCGGGGCTTTGGAGGACCCAGGGCCAGCCCTGCCATCTCCCCCCACTCCTCAGCTGCGAGCCCCAACCCCTTCCCCATAAAGGAAACAATGGGCCACTCACCCTTGCAGAGGGAAGGGACCCAGGTCCTTTCCCAGGGGCGCGGCAATGGATTCCACTTGCGGGTCCCCCCAGCTGACTTACCTTTCTAAGGATGCTTGCTCTACGCGGATATTGAGATGTGTCTGCAGTGGCAGGCGAGGGAGGCTGGGAGGAGAGACGGGTGCCAACACGCTGCCCTTGAGTGGTTGCAGGCTCCACCCTGCATGGTACCCCACAAGTCCAAAACGGAGCAGCCATGCAGTTTGACATCCCTCTGGGACCAGGTGGAGGCCCTCCCTGAGCACCCGTCCCCCTCTAGGGACTCAGAGGTCTCAGCAGCACTCCTAACAGGGCGCCCGTGAGGCCCGTGTTCTTCCAGCCGTCCTTCAGAATCCGCTCGAAGCCTGGCTGATGGGCCAGGATGGGAGACCAGGAGGAAGCAGGAAAGGGACACTGAGAGGTTAGGAGATAGGTGGACGGGTGTGAATTTCCTTTCCTCTCCTGTCTAGGGACTGGGACAGGGAGCAAAGAAGCGATTTAAAATGGTACATTTCAGAGCCAAGTCTTTCTGGCCTCCAACACCCCCATGCGGCTTTCTATCCCCAAGCCCAATCGGGATCGCTTCCTTTCCCTGCTTGAAGTCCACAGTGGCTCCGCACGGCCTCAGAGGGAAGTGCTCGGCCCTGCAGTGGCCATGGGCACCTCCGCAGCCTGGCGTCCACGGATTCCCCCAAAGGCACCCTATCTTTCCTTGCCTCCCATGCTCAGACCTGCTGAACTTTCTGTCTGGGGTGCCTTTCCTGCCCTTCTTGTGCCTGGTAAGCTAATGCCGCTTCAACCCTCAGTACCTATCCGAGGCATGCCTTTCCAAGCCCCAGGCTCCTGCAGCACCCTTCCGCCTGCATCAAGGCACCTCCAGCCCTGGGGAGCCCCTCTTCCTGCAGGACTGACCTCCAGAAACACAGAGGCAGGCCCTGTCTGTCTCCCCAGCTGACAGGTCCCCAGTTGGTAGTCAGGGCCTCTGGGAGGGCATGTGGGTAGGGAACCCAGGAGATGGGAGGCCAAGGATGTGCCTTCTTCCAGAGTGTGTCTGGAGGAACTGGCTGGGCTGGGGCTGGGGGCGGGGTAGACTGGGGACAGCTCCTTGGGGAGAATGTCACCAAAAGAGGCCATTGGGACGCGTGCCAGGGAGGGAATACAGGACAATGTGAAACCAGACTCCTGAGAAAACAGACCCACACTGTCCTTCCTGACCACAAGCGCCACGGCCACCCCCTCCACCAGCTTTCTGTCTCTAGGGGATGGGGATGGCTCTAAACTCACAGCTGACACCCGCCCCCCCAACACACACACACACACACACACACACACACACACACACACACGCCAGTCTTCAAGGAGCTCCAGGTAGTCCTGCCCCAGCTACCCGGGAGATGCCAGAATCAAACCCCTAGTGCCTTGGGAAGCCTCCCCCTTGGAGAGGGTCCCCTTCTGTCACCTGGAGACCTCTGCCACCCTCCAGCTGTACAACACCAGAACTTGGGGATGGAGATGGGCAGCCAGAGGCCTTCAGGAAGACCCCCTCCAACACAAGCAGGTGGACCCAACCCAGTGCACATTCCCTGACCTTTGGCTCTTAAAAGGGCCCGGCTGAAAGGACCCATGGCGTTTTGTGTGTGCTCCATCTGTGGATAGACAAGAAAGTTCTTCCTGACGTCTAACGCTCCTTCACACTGCTGGAGACCGGTCTTGTTGTCCTCGTCGTTCCAAAGCAACCAAACCAAAGCCACAGCTCTTTGACACGGGCATGGGTTTTATTGGAGGCTTTGGGGGGAGGGGGAAAGGAGCGAGGGCTGATGGGTAGCTCGGGGAGGGGCTTCCCCTCGCTCTCCGGTTTAGTGCACATGGCCTGGAGGTTAGGGTGCATGAGAACTGCAGAAGTGAGAGGGGCGGGGCAGAAAAGGGCATAGAATGGATGGGAGTTAGAACTGGATATGGGGGCTGGGGGTGGGGAGGGAAGGCACTCTTCCTTGACTGCCACTCATCCGCCGGCTTCCCCAACTCCCAGCTGCCCCTTCCTCCTCATGCCCAGGTACCCGCCCCTGTCGTCCCCTCCCCTTAGCTTCCTGTGAAGAGGAGGGAGAGGAGGATTCAGGAAACGGTGACGCCCTCCTGCCCACCCACCAGCAACTTTCCAGTGGGCCCACCTTGGCCCCCAGACCAGGGTCAGGAGGCCCAGGCTGGGGCAAGTGGGCAGCGTGGCCCTGGCCGCCCCTCCTCCCTCGGCTGTGCTGCGCCCCTCACATGAGGTTGCAGCTCTTGGCCCGGTCCTTGTGTAGCTCGCCCTCGGTGCCCCGGTCCGGCCGTCCTGACAGCTGAGCCGCTCGCTGCAGTCCCCGGCGGGAGTCAGTCCGGCGCAGCTGCCGAGGGCCACGGCCCAGGGAGGCCACTGTGGCCACGTGGAAAACATCCCTGACGCTGCGCTCGGAGGATCGGGAGGAGCACTCCACGTAAGACACGGCCCCCACCTGCTTGGCCAGCACACTGCCCTGGAAGAGAATTCCTGGGAGCGTCAGGGGCTGAGGATACCTCCCAGCAAGGGACTCGTGGGTGGCTGAGAGTTGGGCGCCGGCTGAAGCTCGGGGGATCAGAGGCTGGTGCAGATGGGTGTGTTCGAGTCAGGGGCTGAGGGGAAGGTCGAGGCGGGGGTCAGGTCAGAAGTCCCACCTGCTCATGTGTGACAGGGATCAGTCTCTGCTTGGACAGCTCCCTCAGCGTGGCCAGGTCCGTCCGCATGTCCAGCTTACAGCCAACTAGCACCACCTTAGCGTTGGGGCAAAACTCCTGAGTCTCCCCCTGCCACTGTTCAGGGGAGAAATAAGAGTCAGGGGGGGCCCAGGCTGAACCCCAGGGGCCTGGAGGGTGGGCCACCCCTTGTAATCTTTTACCACTAGGGATTTTCCCCAAGTGAAGAGGAAGGTGGGAGGGGAGTTGGGCTGAAAGCAGAACTGGGTGTGGAGAAGGGGGTGAGGTGAGAGAGTTGGGTGGGGCTGAGGGTTTAGGGTCCTCCTCCCTTGGGGCTAATGAGTCTACAACCCTGAACCTTCCAGCTCCCGCCCCTTTCTCAAACAGACCCATTCTGCCCTGCCCCGCCTGGGAAGTGGGGCTGTCCTAGCAGACACTCTCCGTTCACCACAGGCTTTTCTCAGGGAAATACAGGCCTGGGGAGGCAGGCAGGAGACTTCCCAGCTCCTGTATTTGGGGACCACACACCCAAGGAGATGAGAAGAGCCAGGAGGAGGCATCTCTCAAGTCCCCTTTGCTCTTGTCCCCGCAGCTGTGTCTGCGGGGGCGGGGGGGGGGAGGGGAGAGTTTCAAACGGTGGCATGTCCATCTTGTCGGCATGTCCATCTTGTCGCGTCTCTGACAGACCCCCTCCAGCCACCCTGCCTCCCCCCGGGTTCCCACCTTCTTGAGGACACTGTCCAGTGTTTCTGGCCGGCTGATGTCAAAGCAGATGAGCACAGCGTCAGAATCAGGATAAGCCAGAGGCCGGACATTGTCATAGTAGGAAGAACCTGAAGGAAGGCAGAGAGGGAGGAGGTGGGTGGGCGGCCTTAGGAATCAGTTGTGGTCAAGAGTTGGGGTTGGGCTTTTTTTTTTGGGGGGGTGGGGGGGTGGGAACCAAGCAACTCTTCATTTGGATCCTGCAGTCTGTGTCTCCAAGGAGACAGAACAGTGGAGGTGAGCAGGTGGGGAGGAGGGGACCCCCCGGGGCACGCAGGCAGGAGTTCTTGTCAGGAAAAGGAGGTCCTCATTTCCCCGAGGACTCTCTCTGAAAGCAGCAGTCCTTCCAGGGCAGTTTGTCCCTCTGGCCTTTGATGGACATCTCCAACCCCCAGAGAGAATCTGGCTTAAAAAACAAAATGAACACACAGAACCACCAAACCTCTTCACCCTCTTGAAGGCGGGTGGAGGAAGGGCTCACCCACCCCTCTAAGACGGTGTCTTCAAAGAGTTCAGAAGAGTTCAGTTTCTCACGCCCTGTCACTCCCCCATCCCAAAGAAATTCTACATGTCCTTCCTAAACGTAATCTCAGTTCCAAAACAAAAGCCGTCCCTGCCCAAATTTTCCAGAGAGGAGGCCCCAGCGGAGGGGGCCTAGGTAGAGGGGCTTCTTCAGATCAAGGTCTCGGTCTCAGTAAGCTGTGCCTCAGTTTCCCTGGCTGTAAGCACAACACTGATTCTCCGTCTTCCTAGAACTGGGCAGATGAGCTTGACTGGCCTGAAGCCGAACCGTCTCCCAAGAGAGAGGTTGGGGCCCAGCTTTGGAAGTCAGGGTCACCCCCAAGGGACTGTGCTACCTGAAGTGTCCCACATGTTGAGCTCAATGCGGCGCTTGTCTATCTCAAAGCTGGCGGTGTAGTTCTCGAACACGGTGGGGACATAACTCTGCAGGCGCGGAAAGGACACCGTGAGATCCTTGTTCCTCTCACCCCTGACAGACGTCCTCCCCACGCCCACACCTGGTCCAACCCAGCCTGGCATCCAATTGGTCTGAGGTTAAGCAAAAGGGGAGCCCGGAAGAGCCCGCTCAGACTCACTCCAAGACCCCCCTCGGGCCCCTTCAGCCTCGAGGGCCACCTCTGCCCATGCCCAAGCTCCCCCGCCCCCCATCCCCCCAGCCGCCCCCACCGGGATTCTCCCAAACCCCTATTCCACCTCGCCTCGCGCCCCCATCCCTCCCATCCTAGCCGCTGCAGTCCCTCCGGGGCCCCCACGCCTCCCGCAGTCTCCCGAGCCCCTCTCCGTCCCTGGCTCGCCGGGTCCCGCGCTGGCTGCCGTCTGTCTAGCTCTCGGGCCCTGGTCGCCCACCCCCGCGCCCCGGGCGCCCTCCCCTCCAGCCGCGCTTCCTCACCCCGGGATAGGCGTCCTTGGCGAACACCTGCAGCAGCGCCGTCTTGCCGCACTCCGCGTCCCCCACCACCACGATCTTGCAGCGGCCGCTCTGCCCCTCCATGGTCCCGGCTACGCGCCGGCCCCCCGCGCCGCCCCCCTCCCGGGCCCCGCCGCCGCCGCCGCCGCCGCCGCCTCCCCCGCCGCTGCAGCTGCAGCCGCTCGGGCTGCCGACACCGGCATCTCGCGGGCCCGCGCCGAGCCCCCGCCCCGGGCCGCGGCCCCCCCCTCCGCCCCGCCCCCGGCCGCGCCCCCAGCCCCGCCTCCCGCCCGCGCAGTCGGGGGCGGGGCCAGAGGACTGGGCGGGGCCGGGAGAGCCCGAGTCCCGTGCGCCCGAGTGACCCGCCGGACCGTGCCGGAGCGGGGCTCGTGCGGCTTCCTCGGAGGCGGGGGGGGGGAGGGGGGGCGGGTGAAGTTGGGGTGAAGTTCTGAGGAGACGGACCGGGACGGCACACGCGGGAGGCTCGGGCCTTTTACGTGCCCACGCGTGCCGTGCCCGCCCGGGTGCCCGTGCGGACACGCGCGGGGCAGCCATCCGCTCCCCGGGCACGAAACGGCGGGGGAAAGACGGGGGCTTCTCGGGTGTCTCCCTCCCCGTCCCTCAGACCCCGAAAAGGGGTCTTGGCGAGATGGAGACTTCCGACTCCCAACTCACGGTGGTGACATCATAGCTTTCGGTCCCTATGGCAACGGGCGGCCGGGTTGGGGACTGTGGTGACTTATCAGCGAGCCGGACTAGCTGGGAAGCGCGGCCCGAGTTCCTCTTCCCCAGCGCTGAGTGGGAAGTTTTGGAGGAGCTGCGCCCTCTGGTGGAGGTTCCGGGAGAGACACGAAGGGAGATACAATTTCCCAAAGTGACGGCGCGGGCGGAGCCAGCTCCGAGCCCTAACCGACTCCATCCAGGGTGGAGCCGTAATTAAACTCCGCCTTTTTTTTTTTTTTTTGGCATTACTGCTCTCCGGCGGTGGGAGTGGGAGGCCCAGCCCCACAGCTGGAATTGAACCACCGAGCCAGTGGGCTGCAGTCCCGCACCTCTGACCGTTTCAAGGAGCTCCCTTACCCTCGGTTTCATTTTGCCTGTAAACAATCTGGCAACGTTACCCAAAACAAGCAACGTCACCATTTCACAGATGGCAACGTTGAGGTCCAGGGCATTACGAGTCAAGATCGGATGGAAGCGCAGTCAGGGGACACGGAAGGGGGCTGGTCAGGGTCCTAAGGTTCCCTCTGGAGCGTGGCGGCTTGGGGTACCAACTGGCGGGGTTGCATTCCAAAGGGAGCTGCTCCCTAATCTGATGGTAATCCAGGTCGTGAGACGTGGCTGCAGACCGCGCCCCTAGTTGTCTTGTGACCTGCCTCAGTTCTTAGCCTCGAGTACGTCGTGGTCCGCGTGTCTCTGGCTGACGGTCCACGGGACTCGCTGCTCGCGCTGCCGTCCGGCGCCGGCCACCAGGCCTCTGGCCCTTTAAGTGGGAGCGCGAGCCCCGCCCCTGACCCCGCCCCCAGCCCGACGCCGCGCCGCGCCCCGCCCCGCCCCGCTCCGCGCTGCCAGCCCCCGCGCCGCGCCCCGCCCTCCCCAGCTGTGCACCCTCGGTCGGGTGGCGCTTGCAGGTTGGGAGCCCGAGTCATGTCTGCCGACAAGGAGGCGGCCGAGGCGGCTACCATCGTGGTGGCGACGGAGGCAGGGGCCGGCGAAGGCGCTTCGCAGCCTCCGCGAGCCGAGACGGCGGCCGCCCCCCAGCCCCCGGCGGCCCCGGAGGAGGCAGCGGCCACCGCGCCGCCGCCGCCGCCGCAGCGCTGCCTGGTGCTCACGGGCTTCGGCAGCTACGACAAGGTGAAGCTGCAGAGCCGGCCGGCCGCGCCCGCCGCCCCCGGCCCCGGCCAGGTGACCCTGCGCCTCCGCGCCTGCGGGCTGAACTTCGCGGACCTCATGGCCCGGCAGGGCGTGTACGACCGGCTGCCGCCGCTGCCCGTCGTCCCTGGCATGGAGGGCGCGGGGGTCGTGAGCGCCGTGGGCCAGGGAGTCAGCGACCGCAAGGTGAGCGCGGCGGCAGGGCCAGGAGGTTGCCCGGGCTGCGGGGGCAGGTGGGCACGGAGGGGCGGTGCCGGGGGGGTGTGGCCGGAGGGAGCCCCTGGCCCCGACCGGGGCGGACGGGCGTGGGAGAGGACCCTGCCCTTCTTGCACTCCCGCAGCACTGAGGCTGCAGGTCGCGGCGGCGTCGCCCCCTCCCCAAGGGTTTTCGGCTTCGGCCACCGCCCAGGGGGAGGGAGGTGGGAAGAAACAATGAGGCGCCATTGCGCACGCGCATCGACCACAACCTCCCCCCCCCCCACTCCCTGCTCCACCCCCCCCGCCCTGTCTGGAGTCAAACCACACCTGGACCCCCCCCCCCGACCCCTAGACACCCCCTGGGAAATTGCGGCCTGTGGCGCGGAGTGATGGTTCGCCCCTAGTGTCCTCGAGAGAGCGAGCGAGCTGGAGGAGCAGTGTAGTGGGCACTGGGCACTGGGCGGGGGCGCAGCGGCCATGCCAGAGTCCGAGTCACATGCAGCCCCGTGGTCTGCGGGGGTGGGAGGCGGCCCCTCCCCGGGCAGGGCTGGGGAGACGGGTCACGCCCGGCCTGCGGAGAGAGAGCCCAGCCGGGGCGTCCCCGCCCTCCCGCCACCAGCAGCAGCACCGCGCCGGAGCCCATCCTGCGCCGTCTGGCCTCGGGGCGGGGGAGGCGGCCGTGGAGCGCTGGATCTTTGTCTCGGGCTGCCTCCCGCGACTGCGACTTCGCCTCCCGTCCCCGTGACTCAGCGGGCGGCCCCCCCACCCCGCGTGGCTGGCCTGGGCAAGCTCCAGCGGAACCCCGCCCCCGCCTTCCTAGCTGGCGACCCCTGCCTCGGAAACGTGGCCCGGCCCGTTTGGAGCCGGTGGGTCGGGCGGCGCGGGGCGCAGGTTGGCCCAGCTCAGCCGGCCTCTCTCTGGTTTCCATGTATCTTGGCCACAGGCGCGGGCGCCAGATAGTCCCAAATAACCGAGTTCTGGGGAGGCCGCTGCATAGCATCTCCTTCCTTAAGAGTTTTGCTGGCTCCGGCCCTGGCAGGAGAGGCCCCTCAGATCCAGCCTCTGATGCGCGCTTCCTCTTGCTCGGCATCCCGGTCCAGGTTCCAGAGTTGGCTTGCTTTGTCCTTTTTTTTTTTGGGGGGGGGGGCATCACTGCTCTCCGGTGGTGGGAGGAGGAGGCCCAGCCCCACTGCTGGAATTGAACCTCCGTCCCAGTGGGCCGCAGTCCCGCGCACAACCACGACGCCACCGGGGCTCAGCCCTTGCTTTGTCCTTTTAAGTGATCGTATGGATAGCCAGTTTACATGTCGCACACTCCGAAGTGACGTCGCTTTTTCAAAAGAGCCTGTGTGTAGGTGCAGTATTCCAATCAGTTTTCCTGCTACCTGCTCTCCCCCCCCCCCTCCAAGCTGGCTTTCTTTCACAAGCCTGCTGCTGCTCCTTCAAGGGCTTCCCCCACCCACTCTCTCCATTCTTTTAAATAATCTAAGCTCCTGAGAAGGTGCTAAGAGAAAATTGGGGCGTGGGGCTTATAGGCTTGTTTCTGCTGAGGGCCACCCACCTGAACGCCCTTCCCCACTCTTTCCGCCTGGTAAATACAGGATATCCTGTCCAGCGCCCCAGTCTGATGTAACAGCCTGGATTCTGTGGGGAGGAGGGCTGCCCTCCCTCCCTCCTGATGTCTGCACTGGGCAGAGGGCATGGCCCAGCCCTGGGTTGGGTGACAGGCTGGACGTGATCCAGGGTGAGACTGACTTTGGGTCAGTTCTTACCCCACTGGCAGCTGCCCCTTTGTCCAGGCTCTCAGGCGGGTTCTGCCCCCTCTGAACCCTGGGGGTTCCCCAGACCCCGTTTTCGGACCAGGACTTGCAGGGAAATAACCCAGCCCTCATTCCTCCTCTGGAGTGGAGTGTGGGGACTGGACCAAAACAAAAGATAGAGGGGACCCCTCCCCTTTTCTCATGTACCCTGCCTCATCAATATACAGAATTCCCATCATGCCTGTGCAGGACTCAGACAGACCCAGATTGTCTGGAAACAGCACCCACGTGTCCCCATCCCATCCCCTGCCCCGCCCGGCCCCCCTCTTCAGAGACCAAGGAGCAGCCTTCAGGTCTCCTGAGGGCCCCATCCCTTACCCTCCCCTTGACCCTGGCCGCTAATCTGGAGGGCAGGGCTCTTATCTTTCCCTTGTGGTACACGTGGCTTGCTTAGTGGGGGTTGCCTTTCCTCGTGGGGCCGTGGGGTTGTCCTCGGCCCGCTGTTAGCTCTGGGAGAAGGTGGTTGGTCCCCAAGGCTGGTGACTTCACTCATGAAGACCTCTCTCTCGACCACTGCTTGGGTGGCAGCCTTCGCAGGAGCAGCCGCAGGTATCCCGCTCAGCCTTCGGCTCTTGGATTCCCTGACTTCCCCTCGTTGCTGTTATCACATCACTGAGTGCAGACTTCGTGCCCGCAATCATCTGCCAACCCCACGGACCGATGAGCTCTCCCATGTAATCATAACTGCCCTAATTTCCAAATGAGGAAACTGAGGAGCTCAGAGAGGTTAAGTAGTTTAGATTTGCCCTAGGTCACACAACAGGTAAATAAACAGTGGGGCCCCACCTCTTGGATGCTGGGCCCATGCTGCCCCGCCCCGTCAGCTTCTCGTGTTCAGGGATCTTACGCAATGGCCGGCGCTAAGATCTGTAAAATGGAGATAAAGAGTGTATCTGCCTCAGAGACGGTGGAAGGATGAAACGGGCGCTTGTTGGGTTTTTTGCTGATCGTGTTATTACAGATTGCCTTTAACGGCCGTAACCATGACTGTCGCTTCTTCCACGGCTTCATTGCCAGGAACAGGGCCTTGTGCCTCATGGAGGACCAAGGAATTCCCCGTGGGTGAGTGAAGGATCTTCTCCCCTCCCGCCAGGAAGGGGACCGGGTGATGGTGTTGGTCCGGTCAGGGACGTGGCAGGAGGAGATGACGGTGTCTGCAGCCCAGACCTTCCTGATGCCGGAGACTATGACCTTTGAGGAAGCCGCCGCCTTGCTGGTCAATTACATCACGGCCTACATGGTTCTCTTTGACTTCGGCAACCTACGGCCTGGCCACAGCGTCTTGGTTCACATGGCTGCAGGTGACAGTCCCTGCCTTTTCTCTTTTCCTCCTGACCACGCCCAGATTTCCTTCTAGGGCCCCCCCCCCCCTGCCTGCAGCCTGGCTGGAACTGTCGTCATGGCAACACCAGGCAGCTTTGGCCTGAGGCTGGCCAAGAGGCCTCAGCGGTGCTGTTGCCATGGTAACATTCAGGGCACCAGAGGCCAGCCTGGTGTGCCATCCAAATCAACACACCGGCGCCCGGCGTCCCCCTGCTGGTCCAAGGACCCTGTCCCCAACTCCCAATGGTGGAAATGGGCGTGGGATGAGGGGGAAAGAGACCAGAGGAGGAGGGTCCGGGACTGTGCCTTTTGCCTGTGGATGGTCCCTAACCCCTGAATGGGTGTCTCCACAGGGGGGGTGGGCATGGCGGCCCTGCAGCTGTGCCGGACCGTGGAGAACGTGACCGTGTTTGGAACCGCGTCGGCCAGCAAGCACGAGGTGCTGAAGGAGAATGGGGTCACGTACCCCATCGACTACCACACGAGCGACTACGTGGAGGAGATCAAGAAGGTCTCCCCGAAAGGTGGCGGTCAGGGCGTGGGAGGGGTGTGGCACGTGGGACCAGAGGGAGTGGCTCAGCGGTGGACCCTAAAGCTGTGCCCCCACCCCCACCCCCGGCAGGAGTGGACATCATCATGGACCCTCTGGGTGGCTCGGACACCGCCAAGGCCTACAACCTCCTCAAACCCATGGGCAAAGTCATCACCTACGGTGTGTGAGTGGACTGCTGAGGGGAGGGAGGGCGGGCAGCTTGGAGGAGGGAGCTCAGGGCCCCAGAGCTTTCCAGGGGGATGAGGGGCAGGTTGTCAGGTGTGGCACAGAGCACCAGGGTTGGAAGTGGGTCTTGTCTGTTGGCCTTCAGGGTGCTTTCTCCCTGGTGCTGGGTACCGCCCTGCCGTGGGGCAGTCCTGGTAAACCCCCCGTGTCCCCTCCGTCTGCACTCCTCTTGGGGGATTTTTCCGGATGCAAAATCGGCCAGGCTGACTTCCGCCTGACGTGCCCCGTGGCCTTCTTGGGCAAGCTGCATTTTCATTTTAGTGTGTCACACGCAAAAGTCAGCCCAGGGGAGAGCCGTGTCTGAGCCAGCTGCCGTGGGTTTGGGCTGGGGGAGCGTGATCCCGGCCCTCTCTGGCCCTGCCCCGGTATGGATCACGGGAAGGTGGCCACCGAGGCCAGTGTGCCAGGATGGGGCTGGCTGGCCTCTGGATCCTCATGGCCTCTGCTTCGTCCCTCAGGAGTGGCCAACGTCGTGACAGGCCCCAAGCGGAACCTGGTGGCCCTGGCCCGCACCTGGTGGAATCAGTTCAGCGTGACGGCGCTGCAGCTGCTGCAGGCCAATCGGGCTGTGTGCGGCTTCCACCTGGGCTACCTGGAGGACGAGGTGGAGCTGGTCAGTGGGGTGGTGGCCCGCCTGGTGGCTCTGTACAACCAGGGCCGCATCAAGCCCCACATCGACTCCGTCTGGCCCTTTGAGAAGGTGAGGGAGAGCCTGGCCGTGGGGGTCCTTAAGGCTGGGGGTCCCCCAGGGCAGGGGAGAGCGGCCTCTTGTGCCGTGCTGGAGAGCTTCAAGGGCTGTCTGCCCTTCTTCTCACCCCTCCAGGTGGCTGATGCCATGAAGCAGCTGCAGGAGAAGAAGAATGTGGGCAAGGTCCTTCTGGTGCCCGGGCCCGAGAAGGAGAACTAGGCAAAGGGTCTGGGGGACCCTTGGGATCCAGGGAGGGGGACGTTGGGAAACCACATTCTGTTGACCATCTCGCCTTTCATCCTGTTGTCTTGCTCCCCTCCCCTTACCCCCCCCAGGCCTCGGTGATGACTCGCCCCTGACCTTTCTGTTTCGTCAGGGCTGCCCCCTCCCTCTTCCTGCCCCCTGAAGAGGTTGGGAAGTAATCACTTGGCTGTCTGGGCCCCGTGAGGAGACAGGGAAGGAGGGCCAGAGAGAGGCTGGGTGCTTCCCGCACCCCACCCTTTCCCAGGCCTACTGTGCTGCTTTTGTGCCAAGGTCAGCCAGTCCTTCCCCTCTCACCCCGCCCGCCCCTGTGCTTGCACCCCTGCCCCATCTCCCGCCCGCCCTGCCCCACCCCCTCCCCAAAGAATTGAAATGTCAGCTCAGGATATGGGGCCAGTCTGTGTGCGTCCAGCATGTACCTGTCTCTCCCCAGTGTCCCTTCACCCCCAGGCCAGCCAGCGCCCACCCCTCAGCTCTGCGTGTCCCCAGCCTCTTAAGCACAATTGGGCGTTATCATCCACCTCCTGGTTTTCTGCCGCGCTTAGCCAAGGTTGCCTCTCCCAAGGGCGAGAATCAGAGCCCCTGCCCTACGTCATGGCTCTTCACTGAGTTCCCGCGATCTGTTCTCAGTGCCTTAGCTACGGAAAACCTGTGCTGTGTGTGGTGGGTGGGGGGGTTCCTGTTCCCACCTCCTCCTCCATCCCTCCACTCCCCAGTGCCTTCTCCTCTGGTGGAGCTGGGGTCGCGGGCATCCCCAGTCCCACACCACTGCCAAAAATCTGTGTATGTGCCAGTGGGGGTGCAGGGGCAAGAGCAGGAGGCCAGTCCTAGCCTCCCAGAGGGTGAGATGGTAGGTCACCCTGGTGTCAGCCAGCGGGCCGTTGGTGCCAAGTCCCGCCTCTGGGGCTGTTAGTGGTCAGCGGGTGGTTGAGGAGGAAGAGGCGGGACGGGTCCCCAGCCTTGCAGATAAGAACAGCATTTACCAGCGGCAGCAGAAGTGCTGATGTCCTGTTCTGGGCCAAAGTGGAAAATGGAAGCACATACCCCTTGCTGCCTAGGGAAGGAAGGCCCCCTGCCTTCTCAGAGCAGGGCGGCAGCCTTTCAACTCAGCCCGAAACTTTGTTTACATGGGTGGGGAGTTGGCGCCCGGAGGGAAGCAAGCTGGCCGGACCTGGATCGCTGGAGCCAAAGTGGGGACTTGCCAGGGCCGGGGTGGAACTCTTCTGCGTTCCAGGCTGGGGG
>PVJH01029761.1:0-25618 GCA_004026705.1 Nesogale talazaci | reverse complement strand
GTCTCGAGTTTGTCTTTAAATGTATAGAAAATGTCCTTTTCAAACTCAGCAACATCTAAAATGTAGCCTTTAAACCCTTGTAAATGCTTTCTAATCAAATCCCAATCATGCACCGTCTTATTGTACGGGTAAGGGGTTATACAAAACTCAGTTCCATTCCAGTCACATTTTAACAGTAGTTGATGCTGCAAGTCCATGATCTGATCTCCCAGCCACTGGACAGTCTGCTGTAGCTCGGCTACTTGTCCCCCCAGTTCATCGTCCACTTTTGCTTGAGTGGCCCAGAGCTGATGTGACTCCACTTGCCACTTCTGCACAAAGTGTTCGGTTTTGATGGACTCTTGCAGCGCTACCCCGGCGGCGGCAGCGGTGGTGGCAATAGCTATCAGTCCAACTATGGCCGCAATCAGCATTCCCACGAATCGGCAGGGTCTCTTCAGCATCTCCGACACCACCTGCATGAGGAAGGACGACTCCGGACTGCTCTCCCATCTGCACTGCATCTCCACCGGGATCCACACCCCCATCCTGCTCTTCAGGATGAGGATGCTGTCTTTCGAGAGGTTGATAAGCAGAGCATGGTTAATGCAGGTGAACAATTTACAATCGTGGCAGGTGGCACTGCAAGCAGTCTCATTTATGATGATGTTTCCTACCGCAACCACATAAGGCAGTTTGACACATGAGACTATATGCTGTGTCTCATTCTTATGAAAAGAGTAGTTATAGTCAGATTCACTGGTGCCAGTTAAGTTTCCTGTATAGCCTGTCATAGGCTTGGTGGCAAGCGGCAATTTCCACAGGTTCCACTGTTCAGGTCCTTTCACAGGTTTCAATAACCTGGGACGGGGAGGCGCAAGGCCCCACTCATGCCAGGCCATTAGCCTTGACCTGGTAGTAACAGTGCCATCAGGACTTGTGTGCCACTGAGGATTACTGATGTAATCACATGAGGTGCCCTTGGATTCCTCTGAGCAGTTAGTTAGAAACTTACCATGGGGACCCCAATCAATAATGGTAACAGTGTCATTTCTCAGCACTTTTCCATGTGGTCCCTGGCATTTGAGCCATCTAAGCCCATCAGAAATGACACCACATTGGTAACTCATAATCTTACATGTCTCAGAGTCTCCTCTCCCTTCCATGATAGTGGAGTTTTCATATTCTGCAAACGGTTATGCAGCTGGAGCTGGTGCCCACGCATAAAGGCAGAATTTTAAAACCTAGAGTAAAATTAATACTTCTCACTTCTTCATCAGGGTGTCTGGCTACTCCATTTCCCCAATGCCCTGGTGTCCAGACGAAATCGTTTACAAACACAGCAGGGCCCATTTGAGTCCACTCCACAACCTCCAGCAGAGGGGGATGAGGGACATAAGCCCAATAGGAATAACTAGCACTTACCTCACAGGAGGCCACCGATATGACCGCCAGCATCGCCAGGAACACAGTCTCGTGGGTGACAGGCTTTCCCGTGTTGGCTAGTGTCATTCGTGCCTGCTGGTTTAGAGCTTTAATCTGCTTCCAGTTAGGGGGGTGAATTGTAGAACGTTTGATCCTACGACATCTCTTGCTTATGGAGAGGGCTGCCATCTCCTCAACTGGGACAGAGTCGGGATCAGAGTGATTTGGTGAGCATTTTCTTTTCTTTCTCAATCCTTGGTTGGACTCTTCTAAGGGGGATCCATCTATTTTCTCCGCCATCTGAAAGAATATAAGCATAGCCTCTACCCCTAGTCACCAGTAAACCTAGTCTCCGTACCCCATGGTCATATTTCCACAAGATGTTCTCCAGATCAGTTTTTCCTGTGGGGGTGAGAAAGTGTTTCTCTGCCCTAGTAACATTAGACTCTTTTGGAAGTGAGAATACATTGTGTTAACAAGGCTAAGTGGAGTTCATTGTGTACTCTTTCAGCTTTCACCTCCCCCTTCTGTTTAGATAATTGAGATTTCAGCATGCCATGGGCCCATTCAATGAGGGCTTGGCCTTGGGGATTGTATGGAATACCTGTTACAAGATGAATGTTCCAATCCCGACAAAAAGTATGGAATCTCTTGCTGGTGTAGGCAGGGCCATTTCTGTCTTTAAGTGTGTATTTGTGCCCATAACAAAAAGCGGACCAGTAAGTGGGTGATGACATATTTTGTGGATTCACAGCCATGCCTGATGCCCATAAAAATTCTGAACCGGTGTCTATAGTAACATGCACAGCACCTAGACATCCAAACGAGGGAATGTGAGTGACATCCATCTGCCAAATAGCATTTGATTGATCACCATATGGGTTAACTCCACCAGGCCCTTCTCTGAGTGAAGCATACTGGCAGTGAGGGCATTCTCTGTCAACCTGCCTGACCGCTGCCCATGTCAGATGGTATCTTCCCTTGAGGCTGGCAGCATTGTTATGTGGTTTCTGATGTTCTGCCTGCGGGAGCTCAAGAGCAGCAAACGCCTTTTGTGTCAGCAGGTCTGCATTGGCATTTCCCAGAGAAACTGGTCCCCGTAATTGTGTGTGTGTGCTTGTGCGTCCTATGAAGAAAGGATGAGAGTGCGTCCTTATCTGATTCTGCCGAGTGAGGAATAATTTGCCGATAATTTGTCAGAGTGTGGATCTGCCTTCAGTTTCGCTGTTTCAATAAAGGAACTTACCTGCACGGTGTAAGCCGAATCACTGAATATGTTGACAGACTGTTCTACATCTTTAAATAACAAAATGATAACAAATATTTCTGTTTTTTGAGCAGAGGTATAGCAGACTTGAAAGGAACAAAAGGAGGGCCGCCAGCAGTTCTCTTTTCCATTGCTGGGTGTATCTCTGAAGTAAGTGGAAGCACCTGCAATCGGATTGTGTGAGAACACTTTGCTAAGTGTCCGAGGCGTCTGCCTTAGAAAACTCCCAAGTTTACCTAGGGGATGGAGCCAGTCAAACTTTCCACAGAACTCAGCTAAAGCCACCTGAAAAACAGGTTCCTCACTTAAGCAGGTGTGTAGGGAAGGATAATGAAAGTCATTTTGTATCTACTCAGCTGTCTGCAGCGGAGGCTACCTTTAAAAATCAGCGGAGCTATCTGCTCCCAATAAGGCCAGATGACCTTAGCGCCTGTATTTCCTAATTGTATCCACTCCAGAGGCTTTTCTTCTTGAGCTAGAGTAGCAGTCAGAGTTAATGGAGTGTGATAAACAATCAAATGTATAATCTTGTCAGGGTCCACACAGAAGATCTCCCCTTGGCTGAGTGTCTACTCTGTATGTTGTAACTCTCTACGGGCTTCAGAAATGAGCTCCCTGGGGCTATCCAGCTGAGAGTCTCCCTCTGATAGGTGCTTAAGTTCTTCTGTGGGGATTCCTAGAGAAGGTCTTATCCAGTTGATCGCTCCTAAAAGTTTCTGAAAATCATTTAATGTTTTAAGATGAGCTTTGCTAATCTCAAGCCTCTGCGGCTTAATACTGGTCCTAGCTATCACCATTCCCAAATAGTTGTGGGGACTGGTAGTCTGGATCTTATCAGGAGCAACTACTAACCCTGCCTGAGAGACCGCTTCTCTGATGTGCATATAAATCTGCTGTAACAAGGTGCTGTTTGGTGCAGCTATCAAGATATCATCCATGTAGTGGATTACATATGCTTCAGAGAACAGCTTCCTTACTGGCTCTAATACCTTCCCTATGAAGAACTGACACATCATAGCTCTGTTCACCATGCCTTGAGTTAAAGTCTTTAGGTGGTACCATTTACTAGGAGCCTTATTATTTATTTCTGGTACAGTGAAAACAAATCTTTCATGATCAGCAGGATCTAACTGAATAGTGTAGAAACAGTCCATTAAGTCAATTACAATCATATACCAGTCTTTCGGAATCATACAAGGTGAAGGGAGACCTGGTGGTAAAGTTTCCATAGGTTGAATGCTAGAATTGATGGCCCTTAGGTCAATAAGTAGCGTCCACTTGCCTGATTTCTTCCTAATCACAAAAACAGGGGAATTCCAGAGGGCTAAGAGTTTCTGCTATATGACCTTTTTTCAGCTGCTATTGAAATAATTGGTGCAGGGACTGCAATTTTTCATTATTTAGGGACCACTGTTCTACCCAAATAGGATCAGCAGACTTCCAAGTGAGCTTGATGTGTGCAGGCTTTACGACAGCATCTCCAGGTATTGGGATTCCTGCGCCATGGCGGTTGTTCTTGGGAGATACCTCAATGGGCCACAGATTTCCCTGCTCATCCCTGCCAAGTCCCTTGCCTTTATATCCCATGTTCTTCATAATATTCTGTGTTACCGTATTTGGCGGAGGGATATATAATCTAGTCCCCATTGCTGCAGTAAGTCTCTCCCCCACAGATTAATAGGGGTGAGGGTTACTACAGGTTTCTTGAGGCCAGATTGTCCTTTAGGGCCTGTGCACTGCAAAATTTTCTTATTTTGCCATACTATTTCTGGAACTACATCTCCTATTCCTCCCATGGAAAAATCTGGAAAGCATAACAGCCAGACTTTGGGCCACTGTTGGTAGCTCATAATAGAGACATTTGCACCTGAGTCTTGTATCCCATGAATCTTCTTCCCCTCAATTGTGAACTCCATAAATGGAGTTTGTCCAGAACGGCACTCCAAAATCCTTGATTCTTGCAACTGTCTGCCTCTTCTTTAGTGGTATCATTCTTATCTGCGGGGGCAAAGGGGAGCAGTAGCAATTGCCCTAAATTGTGTCCCTTTCTTATGGCTCAAGGTATGCTGGATCTAACAATCACCTTAATTTCCCCATCATAACCTTGGTTGACTACATCTGTAACAACCTGCACAATGAGGGTATTCATGTCAGATCTCCTTAGTAAAATCCAATTGTGCCTTCCAGTAAAGGGTCCCAAAGTTCTGTCCTAATTGCAGTGGGATCATCAGTTGATAAAAGCTGGATGTTTTTCTCATTATTTAAATTTATTGGAGAGTTCTCCTTGCTGGAGAAGGGGCAGTCCGAACGATGATCTGGAGTATTATCTATGGGATCTTGCATATGATGGTTATTCTTTGCACTTCCTTTATAGGGGCTAGTAGCAAGCTCCTCTAGGCATTTTTGGACCAGATGCCGTTTACCTCTGAGTTCTCCTTTCTATTGAACTTCAAAGGACAATACTTTGCCCAATGTTTGCCTTTGTCACAGTGGGGGGAAAAGTCCAGGCTCCCTGGAATTCATCCTGACCTCTTTTCCTGGGTCTCTGCCGCTATTAGTTGCCCTGTTCTGTTGTAATACTTGCTTGCAGTCTCTCTAGAAGTGCCTCTCTTGTCCACACTTGAAGTCTGGCATAGTTCGCGAGAGTAGTAGCCATGAGATTGGCTGTCTACTCATCCAACCCTATATTCCTGTATATCCTGATATAATCTAGTAGCGTGCTTTGCTTCTGGAATGGGCGCAAGGCTGATTGACGTGCTGCGTTTGCATAGTCAAAAGCCAGAGTAAGAATAAGATTTTCAGCTGCACCCTTGTCTGCAACATTTTTCTGAAGGACATCTTACAATCTTGTAATGAAATCTGTGTCTGCTTCATCATCCCTCTGTTTCTCTGTCACATAACTTGGTTGTCTACTCCCTGATGGTATAATCTTTTCCCAAGCCCTCAGACAGACCTCCCTCACCTGTATGATGGCTTGCTCACTGTATTCTAACTGCGACTCAACTGTGAGGTAGTTCTCATCTCCCAGGAGTTGTTCAACTCCTATATTTATGCCATGTGCTGCATTTTTGCGTGCTCGCCAAATAGCTGTTTCTTTCCACAGCAACTGAAACTGTAAGACCTCCGAAGGCAAAAGACACACCGCCGTCAGTGCTTTCCAGTCAGCCGGAACCCAATATTCTGACTGTGCTAGGGATTTTACCATGCTAATCACAAACGGGGAATCTGGACCGTAGTTAGCAACAGCATGTTTCAGATCTGTAATGGTGAAGGGAAATTCAATTTTCAATTCCAAATCTGCTTTCTTGGCCTTCCTCCATGCGATTCTTGAGAGCACTGGTGGTCTCCTGGTTTTTGTCTCTGGGGCCTTGCGTTGGCTAAACTGTTTAATCTGCATACCTTTCCACTCAATCTCACGTCTATCTTCAGCCTTAACTTGTTCAACTGCACGGTGATTTCCCACACTGGATTCTGGTGGGGGGGCAGAGGCTTCAGCTGCTGCTAACCTTTTATCGGCCTGATCCTCAGTCTGACTTAAGTTTGAGTAGTTTTCAGACTCCATGCTGCTCCTAGTGCTTTCTGTCCGAAATGGCTGTAACACTCTCAAGATCTGTACCAACATTCCCCATGTGGCTAAGGGGATTTTTTTCCCTTTTCTCTGTGCTTTTCTTAAGTAATATGTTACCTCATCCCACATCTCCATGTCAAAGATTCTTGACTCTATAAAAACAGGACAAAACCTCTTCACAACTTGAAAAAACTCATTTATCTCTTTATTTGTTACTATTACATTTTGGTTCATCAAGACGCGGCAAAGAGTGGAGGTAAATTCTGATTCCTTACTTTTTGTTTGACCCATATCTCACTTGGACTCAAAAAACTTACTTTAACAAAAAATAAACCTGAAAAATGATCCCTATTCACCCTTGTATTTCGCTGAGGCCGTACAACAGTTTCACCAAATTTGACTCAAAAGAGTCCTTTTCCTATTGAAGCCACACGTATGAGCGCCACCTAGCAGAAGATACCATTTTCTGATACATACATTTCGGGTTCAATAAGAGCAGTTGTACAGCGATAATTTTTATTTATTATGATAAGGAAAAGAGTGGATGAGACAGAGAGAGAAACACCAAGAGTCAGACACATTGCACATCAAGGGAGTATGCTCACCTCTGCCCCGCTTGGTGGTCCATGTGGAGAGGGAGAATGAACTTTAAATTTCCCCGTTTAAATAACCTCAGAGGAGCACATGAGCACTAGCTTCAATGGTCAGGAAAACATCACAGGAGAGGGCTGTCTTAAGGGTAATATGGTGATAAGGGGTGTGGTCTTAGACTTGCCTACATGACAGAGGAGAGAGGATGTGATAAAGTTAAAACCTCAGATGCCTGAAGGTGGATAAACAGGTCTGTCTGGTTAGGAACCATTGACAATGGTTCTTGAATCCATCCACAGGCATCAAGGGAAGAGAGTCATAAGCTAAACAGCTTTATCTAAACAGGGGAGTCAGCTTTATTGTGAGACACACAAAGACTTCAGATAACTAGGGGCTTCGGGGAGAATAGCTAACTTAACTTCCACACCAACTGCTGGTACATAGCTTGCTTAATATTTTGGGGTATGTAGCTGTAGAAGAGTCCTGTCTTGATCCCACACCACACGCTGAGATAGTCAACAGAGCTGTGGGATGAAGTTAGGACTTTTCCACAATTGTATCTACTCTAAAATATCAAGCAAGTAGTAGTAACCATTTGCTAGCACCTGGTGTGCTAAATGGTTATAGAAGTTAGTTATGTTCCCTAAAGTCCCCTGATATCAGAGACCCTTGTGCCTCACACAATAGATAAGGGTGTTTCCCTACTGCTAGGACAATGGGCCACTTTCCCTGAAAGCTTTAGCTAAATCAAGTCTCCCACCTAGAACAATCAAAGCTGGGCAGCCACCAGGAAACTTAAGTCCACCCATCTTGTCCTATGAGGACCCCACACCTCCCCTTCTTAAAATATGTACCCATAGCATAACCCCTTTCTGTGACATGTGTCTTTACCTTTGACTAGAAGTCTTGCATGACTCCAAAGAGTATATAAGGCTTGGACAGAATAAAAATTCTGTCTCTCTCTCTTCACCCTCCCTCAACTCACACTGGCCCCTCTCACCCCCTCTCCCTCCTCCCTGATCCCTGCCTCCCATGTCTTCTCTTCCCCCCAATCTCTCTCACTCCAAGTGGGCCACCAAGTGGCACTGAGGAAAGCGTGATACCATGATATGTGTCTGACTCTGTTATTTCTCTCTTTCTCGTGCTCTCTATGAATTTCCTATAATAATTGGTAATGATCGCTGTACAACTGTGCCTATCAAACCCATGATGTTATATCGGAAGCTGGTTTCCTCTGACACAGGGCCAAGAAAGGAGATGATTTCAGTTTTTGTAGTGGGTGTTGGGAGTTGAATTAGAAGATGTTTTCTGACTACTATAATTTCCCTGGAATATTTTGTGAGTTGAACCCTACCTATAGGAACCAGATTTTAATATTGGTAAAGTGGGACATCACTGACTGGGGGTGGGGAAGGGTAGAGTGGCCATATTCCCTTCTCATTCGCTCGCCGTTCCCTAGCTTGTCATGCATTCTTTTGAAAAATTGGGACTTTTAAAAAATGCTATGGGATGTGGCAGAAATTATTTTAAAGCGGGAGGTCTGGTCAGCTTAAACTCCACCCCCCCCCCCCCAGATAGATGACAAAAGGAAGAGGAAGCTGAATCTTGGAGGGGAACACCCAGTTCCCTTTGTCTGCTTTGAAGTTCAGAAGAACATTGGTGTGATATTGTGAGTCTCAAAGGGAGGGGCTACATAAAAGGAGGTCATATACTTAGTGGAGGGAAAAGGTGGGGGAAAGGTCTAAGGACCAGAGGTTGGTCACTAGGACTTGATGGAAGAAATGGGAGCTATTTAAGGATCCCTGTGGGAGGATTTCCAACATAGTTGGCAGTAGCCACTGAAGTACTTCTTCCTAATCAGGACACTGTCTGCCTACTGGCCATTGAAGAGTTGCAACCCCTGGGCACTGTCTCTGTGACTCCAGTGGTCAAACCTTCTTTGGGACAGAAACTAAGTTTCAATGTGCCTCACCTGGGATATTTCTCCCATGTACACATGTCTGCAGGCTGGAAAGACAGGATTATGCATCCTGATCTTCCTCATTCCAGACATAAGCTTTTTGGTTAACAGGACATGGAAAACTCCCTGGAATGCACATCTGAATCCCATCAAAATTTTTCTCTAGCTGCAAAAGAGCAGCAGTCTCTCCTATTCTAGATAATGGTAGCATACCTATATAGCTTTGCGAACTGAAATAGAGAAATATCGAAGTGCTACTCATACTTATACTACAAACTGTCAAGAGAATTTAATGTTCCTATGGAGGAAATAGGTGACTGTCTCTTAATATTACAAAATCAGGTTAATTTCCTAGTGGGAGTGGCATTAAAAAAATAGATGAGTCTTGCATTTGCTCACTGCAAGAAAAGGGGGAAATGTATATTTTCCTAGGAGAGGAATGTTTTCATTTTGTTAATGAATCAGGAATACATTCACAAAGGGTAAAATACCTCCAGGAATGATCCCAACACCATCTAAGGGAGAGAGAATACACAGACCCCACATCGGAACTATCTTTGGCTCTTGGAAGTCTTGGGCCCCATGGACCCTGTCACTCCTAGGGCCTCTCAATTTAATATGCATGTATATGTGTTTGGGACCCTATCTGCCTCACCATTTTTGAAATTTCTTACAAAGACAAATGCATACTTTCATCAGTCAAACCTATGTGGAGGTGCTTATGGCTGGCATCCAACCACTAAGGTGCTAACCAGGCCACGCCAAGACAAGTCAGCTAGAGGTTTTTCACCGCCCCTGACCAGCAGAAAGCAGTTACAGGAAATGAGACCTTTGGCAATATTCCCTGTTCTCAAAAGGCAGGAATAATGGTCTTCACCCCTCCCCCTCCCGCAGGGCACCAAAGAAGCCTCATGTGTGCATCACAGTTTATGTTACCCTCACCTCAATCACTCTCCCCATTCAAGACATGTACTGTGCTTCCTGAAGCTCATTAGTAACCACAGCCTTCAAGCATGTGGTTTCTTTATTTCACACTCTGGTCCTTGCTCTCTGACTCTCTTGTCCCAGAACTCTTGTCTCTGGTATTGCTCCTTCACCCTCTGGTTCTCACTTTGGGTTATTTTATCACTGTGTCTCACCACTCTGCATGTGTGCCCTCCCATCTAGTCTAAAAGCTCCTCAGCTTGCATCTCCCAATAAATCCTGTTAATCAACAGCTACATTCTTCTCTCATCTCTTTATCTGACAATCCATTTATCTATTAAAATTTGAATAGTACAGGAAATCCCTGCCTAAAATATAGTGGAGATGGCTGCAATGTATTTAAATACTATTTTGTGTTTGTGTGCTGTGAAGATTTTGTCAAGTGTAATCAGTTTTTTTTTTAAAAAACAAAGCTCCTTTGTATCTGTTTTTGTTTTACTTTCTTTTTATTTAAATAAAAATTTACTTTCTTTTTAATTAAATACTTTTAAAGGGGGGGGGGCTCTTACATCTGTTATCACAATCCATACATTCATCCATTGTGTCAAGTACATTTGTACATATGTGGCCATCATCATTTTCAAAGCATTCTTTCTACTTGAGTATCATCTCCTCATTTTTAATCCCCTCCTTCTTCTCCCCTTTCTACTTCATGAAACCTTGATACATTACAGATTATTATTTTCATATATTACATCATCCTCTTTCCCCATTTAATCATTTTCTGTTGTTCAACCCCCTGGAAGGAGGTTATATGTTGATCCTTGTGGTCAATTCCTCCTTTCTCCCCCCATCTCCCCTTATCCTACTGGTATCTCTATTCTCACCGTTGACCCTGATGGGATTATCTATCCTGGATTCCCTGTTTTGCAGGCTCATGTTTATAGTAGTGTGCATGTTCTGTTCTAATCCAATTTTTAAAGTAGAATTAACGTCTCCATAGTGGCGGATGAGGAGACATTAAAGAACTAGAGGCGGAAGAGGGACATGTCTGATCAGAGCACATTGAAGCAAATGAAGGGGGAGGAAGAGAGAGCGGAGCACATCCTGACCCACCAAACCTGCAGGGTGATACCCATGCTCAGAGCAGCCAACGCACAGAGAGAACCATGTGACTGCCCCCATGATGAGAGATGACATCCCTCACAGACCCATAACCTTAGAGAGGACAACACTGGATACACGGTGTGGGAACTGGGCCCCCAAATAGACCCTAAGTAGACTTTGTGGGCAGGATGTAGCACTCTATCAGACTCAATCAAAACCCCCCCTAAAGTTTAACAAACAGACATTGAACTATTTATAGGCTTTTTTTGGGCCACTGGTTTGTGGTTGTTGCTTTGTATTCTTTTATTACTTTGCTTTTCTCTTATTTTTTGTGTGCATATTATGTTCTCTGCAGGGATAACTAGATAATATAGGCTGGATAAGCTTCTGGAGGAGAAGACAACAGGGCTGGTGTTTTCAGGGCCACATGGGAGATGAGGAGATGGGGGAAAGGAAGTGACGATAACCAACTCAGGGAATAGGGCACAACAAGTGATCCCAAATCAGTGTCAAGGAGCGTGTAAGAGGCTTGGTAGGGGTTGATCAAGGGCAATATAACCCAGAGGAAGTACCGAAACCCAAATGAACGATGAGGATGATAGTGGGACAAGAGGAAAGTAAAATGAAATAAAGGAAAGAACTAGGAGGTAAAGGGAATTTATCAAGGTCTAAATATAGGCATTTACATATGTAAATGTATTTTTATATGATGATGGGGATATAAGTCTCTGTGCATACATTTATGAGTTTAGTATTAAATTATCAGCTGGACATTGGACCTCCACTGCAGGCCTTCCTCAATGCAAGAAAACTTTGTTCTATTCCATGATGCTCATTTTCGTCACACAACCACTGAATATAAAATCGGTCCATAGGCAAATGTGAGGAAAGCTGATGATGCCTGGCTATCAAAAGATAGAACATCTGGGTTCTTATAGGCTTGAAGATAAACAAGTGGCCGTCTACCTGTGAAGTAACAAAGCCCACATGGAAGAAGCACACTAGCCTGTGTAATAACAAGGTGACAAAGGGAACAGTTGTAGACATCAAAGAACTAAAAATCATATCACTGTGAATAAAGGGGAGACCCAAAGCCCATGTAGGCAACTGGACATCCCCTTACAGAGAAGTCCAGGGAGGAGACAATCAGGGTGCAATGTAACAATGATGAAATTTGCAACTTTCCTCCGCTTGTTATTTAATTCTTCTTTCCCCCACTAGCATGATCCAAATTCTACCTTACAAATCCAGCTAGACCAGAGGATATACTCTGGTACCAGATAGAAACTGGAAACACGGGGAATCCAGAACAGATCAACCACTCAGAACTAGTGGTGAGAGTGGCAATACTGGGAGGGCGGAGGGGAGGTGGGAGAGAAAGGGGGAACCAATTACAAGGCTATAGATATAACCCATTTGTCCGGAGCCATCCAACCCAGACATGCTTGACCTTGCTACAGTCACTAGTCTGAACTCTGTGACTGTTTGTTGCCTGAGCTTAGTAGTCTATTATCTTTATAACTGTAAACAGTCCTGTCCTTTGAAGCTTGACTTGCAGACTTGCTAACCTTCACCTGTCAGTAACTATATGCTAATCACCTAAGACTAGTAGTCTGTTATCTTTATAACTGTAAACAGCCCTGCCCTTTGAAGCCTGACTTTCAGACTACTGACCTTCACTTGTTAACATGCTAATTACCTAGGCTTATAGATAAGGCATTTCTGCTTGTCTTGACTTGCATCTTTGTGATTGGTTGCTATAACTTGCCCGCTTCACTCCTGTATACCCTTATTAGCATACGGACGTCTTTGAGGACTACAGCCCCTTTTGCACGTCTTATTTGCACTCGTCTAGGATTGGCCCCCTGTTGACTTTACCTCATTAGCATGAGCTGTGACCTTTACTCCTGACATTGACTATATTTACCCTAAGTTTTGCTCCAATAAACGAGACTTGATCAGAATCCTGTCTTGTCTCCATTTCTCGCGTCTCCTGTCTCGCGTCCCCCCCAATTCCCGCTCCTCCTTCCAGGACTTGTGAATTACGGACCCGCAGGCCGGGACACCCATTCCCTGGGGGATATACAAAAGAAAAATGAGCAAAGGAAGATGTCAGAAAGCGTAAGATATGACAAAATAATAATAATTCGTAAATTTTCCAGGGTTCATGAGGGAAGGGTGGAGGGGAAGGAGAGTCAAAAAAAGAGGAGCTGATACCCAGGGATCAAATTGAAATTAAATGTTTTCAGAATGATGATGGCAAAAACTGTACAAATATGCTTGACACAGTGGATGCACACGTGGACTGTGATAAGAATTGAATGAGCCCCCAATTAAAAAATGATTTTAGAAGAACCAGAGGAAAGTTTTGTGTTTCATCAGTGCTATGCTGCACCCTGACTGGCTCTTTTCTTCCCATGGCCCTTCAATGAGGGAATGTCCAATGGTCTATAGATGGGCTTTGGGTCTCCAATTCTCATCTCCATCCCACCCCCACCCCCTTTCACATATTATTTTGTTCTGGGTCTTTGATGCCAGATGCCTTTTCCCATTGACACCTTATGATCACACAGACTGGTGTGCTTCTTCCTTTTGGACTTTGTTTGTTCTCAGCTAGTTGATCATGTGTTTATCTTCAAGTCTTTAAGACCACAGATACTATATCTTTGATAGCCAGGAACCTTAAGCTTTCTTCAGCATATTTTTTTATGCATTCAATTCGTCTTTCGTGATCCTGTCAGAATTCTGTATATTTTTTAATGCATATGTTGAGCTTGTCATTCCTCAGGCCTCTATTTTAATTTATAAACATTATCAATTGATGTTGTTGCTATGTTCCTCTGAGATGTTACTGACATATAGTACCTCTTTGTATAGCACAACAAAAAAACATTTTGCAGTATAACACTACTCATTTTTATTAAAAAATGCTTACATACATATACTTGTTTAGACTATGTATTGTTCTATTTGTAACCTAGAGACAAACCAACTCAACACAATGCTATAACATTGACTCTGACTATACATTTGGAAGTTCTGCATTTATGTTTACAAAGTTTTCTTCACCCTGGCAACTCATTGATATCAAGGTGTGGCAGTTATATAATTTCATGTCAACCTTTTTAATAGCTTACAGATATGGAATCTGGCCTGTCAATCAGATCAGAGCCAATAGCGATGGTGTGGGCCTGGCCTGCTCATGAGAATTATGACAACTCCTGTCTTCCTCCCAGTAAGCAGAACCACACTCTCTGCTACACATTCCTATTGATGAGACACACATGGAGTTACATTGATGGAGGCAGACCCGTATTGCTGGAGGAACCATGGAGACTAATGCCAATTCTGAAATGCTTCCACTTTCACAAAATCCACAAGATTATCCATCCACAAGCCTGGGATCTTCATGCATTTGGCATCATTTCAATGTGCTGCGTGAGTCTGAAGAGAACATTATAGACTGACATCTGACCTATGGACTGATATTGGATTTATGTAATTCTTCTGGACTGGGCTCAGATGTTTTCTCAATACACAATTGCCCTTTTACAAAAGCTCTTTCTCATACACATCTGAGTATCTCTGCATTTGTTTCTCTAGTCAACCCAGACAAACATACATGGGTAATAGTCTGTTTTCATTTTGAGGTCCTTCAAAATATAGTGCATAAATACTTTTCTGTAAGGTATTTACCTTACAAGGGAGATTCCTGTTTTAACAGTGAGTTTGTTTTCTATCTGGAATAATCTTTTCAAAAATTTACTGAAGATCAGTATTCCTACAACCCGAATTTATAATTCTTCATCAATTTTAAGCTTCCCCATCTTTTAAAAAACAATGAAGTCCTCCTGCCCTCTCCCTTGCTTCATATTTCTCATCTCCCATCTCTGCGTGTACCACCAGGAGGAGCTGAGGTGAGCATCCTGATATAAAAAGTGTCTGACTCCTTCATTTTACTCTCTCTCTTATTCTCTATTATATATATATATATACATGTGTGTATATATATACACACACACACATATATCATACAACTGAGCCTTCTGAAACAGGGATTAGTTGTGGGGCTGACTTCCCCCACAAATGGCACCCAGCATTGGGCAGTAGGAAAAGAACTTTTTGGGACATTGTACCCTGTATAACAATTTTAAAGCCCCACAGGACAGCAGAGGGAATCGGGAAAATTGTGTGAAGTGAACATCCAGTGTGAAGATTAGCAGATAAATACTGGAAATTGTGAATGACTATATCAAAGAGTATGATGAAGTAAGGTAAAAGTACACCTAAAACATATGGCATTGTGCTCATTCACTTACTGACAAGATATGGTGCAAAAGTAACAAAGAAAATGCTGCAATACTTTTTTTTTCTTTTAGGCATCACTGCCCTCAGGGGGTGGGAGTAGGAGGCCCAGCCTTTGCTCCTGGGAGCTGGAATTGGCAATGCTTTCTAAAAGTAATAAAAAAGATATAATACATGGTTCCCAGAGGATGGAACTTTTGATCTAGAGATGACATGGTAGAAAGTCGTTGTAAACTTACTGAGGTGGGGAGAATATCCCAGTAGAGATATGGTCTATGTGGACTCAAGTTGAGATGGCTTTAGAACCTTTGAAGGAGGAAGAGAAATAGAATTATTAGTCTATTGAGAAGACTTGTGTGAGCTATCCAAATCTGGAAAAACAAGACAACATTTCTCTAAGTGAGTATGAATTAGGTGATAAAACTTTAGATAAAACCCGAAGAAAGAGAGATTGGTTTGTTAGCTGAAGCATCGGACTAAACAAAATCTCATGGCCAAGGCCTCTATGCCCTCAGGGAGTGCAGTCACCAAAGGTTCAAAGATGATAAAGCTCTAGAGAAAGTGAATTCCAAGACCCAAAACGATGCTACTAAACGATGCTATGAAGCTCCCTTGTTATCAAAATTAGAGAAAAAAAAGAAACAAAACCAGTAGAGTAGTGAGAAGTCTCTGAGATATCCAAATTTAAATCTGGTGAAAGACAAGCAAAATGGGTATCAAACAGATGTAAAGATTTTATACAGAGCTGAGAAAAGTTAACCTGAGTCAGAAGGCGACATCAGTTTAGAAATATCTGCTCCACCGTCAGAATATAGTGAAGAAACCACTACAGATTGTAGACCAATTTATAGAGCCCAGTTGAAGGTAGAGAAATTATCTCCAAAGCAATGCAAACAAAGAGAATTAACATAGAAGGGGAAGTGCAAGAAGTGAAGCTTACAGATATTCCAAGTCAAGAAAACCAACACACAAAAAGAGAAGCAAAGAAGCAAAGTATAGAAAAGAACCTTTACATTCAAGGATAAAAAGAGGAATTGCAGAAGATTTAGAATTTTGAATGCTTTATCGTATTAGAGCTAGTATAAGACAGCCTTAAGGGAAACACCCACGAGAAATTCACAGTGCATTCCTCTTTGAGTTGCTAAAAAGTCTCAAGCAGTCGGTCACTGGGTATGGCCCAGATGTTCATTTTGTAATTAGCATGATAAGATCTTTGGCACATCCAAAGTGCTGGATCCCTGTTGATAGAGAGCCTTGGCAAAAGTATTATCCTTCAAAATTTTAAAAATATGGTATGTGGTGGAATATTACAGCTCATTCACAAGCTGGGGAGAATGCTGGGAATGGGATAGATACAGGAATCCATCAGTTACTAGGGGATGAGAATTACATCAAAGTTGAGTCACAGTTGTAGTAGAACCCCTGCACGCCCTCTGTGACAGTTGAAGCTTCAATGGGGCACACCATAACAGGTTATTGCAACAAGACCGAGCACATCACCATAGTGTTCTATGAGAGAACCATCCAACTAATTGTCCACATGACGGGATACTGGTTGCCTAGGGACAGAATGAAGCCACAGGAGGATAAATTGGTAGGGGACTTCTATACTGTAATTAGGTGCAGAATGTACGTACAAGAAGCCGTCCTACAAGTCTCTCAGAGAGAGCCAGTGCTCTTTGATTCCTTGGAGAATGGCACCAGGATCCTCTAAAGCAATGCAACGCAAACAGCAACTGGGCCCAACGACCTAAACAAAAAAACAGGAGAAACAAAAGGCAATGTCAGAAGATGTCCTGAACCTAACAACGTGCCTATAAGAAGCAGACATTGAGCTGCCAGAGAAAGAAACGTTCGGAATGCTGCTTGAAGTCATACAGGATATGAGAAAAATAGAGTAAATAGTATCTATACACAAGGGAAATACAAGGGATTAATGATAGCAAAAGTCAGTAGCAGACTTACAGACTACACAAATCGACCAGAAGGAGTGCAGAACCAAAGCAATTATCTAGAGGACAGCCAAGCAGATTTTATTAAACGTGAACAAAAATCTAATAAGATCATCAGAGAAGCTGAATAAAACCTAAGGACTATGTCTGATGCTATGAAGAGGAACAACATCAGAAGAATTGATTTACTGAAGGAAGACACAAGAAGTCATCTGCAACAACAGCGACAGAATTAGAGGAAAATGTCTCAAAACGTAATGAATGAAAACCAGGCAACCATTCAGAACGCTGAAAGAACACCATTAGCTAAAAGGTGGAATGATGTCAAGAATGAAACACTTACACATACAGATGTGCAGCCCCTTATCTCACTCTATGCACAATACTAAACACAGGTAGTTTACAGATGTCAAAGCAAACCCCCATACTATTAGGGCCATCAAATGAGGGAATTGAGGCAAATCTGAGAAGTTTGGTACAAGGAATACATAGTCTATCAGATATATGAAAGGACACAGCACAGAGAGACACAATTGACAAGTGGGATATACTGAATATGAAACACCCATCTCCATTGAAAGAATTCACTGAAACAGTAGTAACAGAACTCACTTTAATCTACAAATCTGCTAGCTTCCATAAAGAAAAAAATGAATTGACCACTGAGGAGATAGGCAAATGACCTGAACAGAAGTTTCATAAGGGTAGAAATTGAAAAGGCTAATAAACACATGAGAAAATAATCCTGGCCATTAGCCATAAGAGAAATGCAAATTAGAACTATGAGATACCACCTAACACACTCAAAGATAGTCAATTAAGATAATCAGAAACCAACAAGTATTAGAGGGACTCTGGTGAGATAGGAAATCTCATCCACTGCTGATGAACGTGTACATATATACAACTACTATGAAAAGCAGTTTGATGATATCTACTAGAGATGGAAATTGAGCTACCATACTAACCCAGCAATTCCCCGACTGGGCATATACTCAAAAGAAGTACGAAACAAACCATGACCAGACATCTGTGATCATGGCAGAGTTCACAATTACAAGGATTTGGAAGCAACCCAGATCTCCATCAATGGAAGAATAGATTAAAAAACTGTGGGAATACCAAAAATAGACTTTGGGGCCAGGGTGTGGTGCCCCATCAGAGTTCACAGAAAAACACTGCTAATGTCCAAAAAACAAATCTTTAAGTACTTACAGATTTCACCTTTTTTTCATCAGTGGTTTTTTGTTGTTATTGTTTTGTATTATTTTGTTGCTTTGTTCTGCTCCATCCTCTTTTTGTGCATGTTACTATTTCTGTAGGTCTATCTAGATAAAACAGGCTCAATAAACAATCTGGAGGAGAAAGCAACAGGACCAATGTTTCTAGTGGGACTTGGGAGAGTGGGAGGTGGCAGAAATGAAGTGGGTGTTAGCAAACTGAGGGAGCAGGGAACAAGTGATCCAAAATCAGTGGTGAGGATGGTGTAAGAGACCTGGTAGGGCTTGATCAAGGATAAACTGACTGAGAGGAATTCATGAAACCCAAATGAAGACTGAGCATGATAGTGGGAAAAGAGGAAAGTAAAAAGAAATGGAGGAAAGAACTGGGAGGCAAAGGGCATTTATAGGGTCTAAATAAAGTCATATGCATATGTAAATATATTTATATATAAGGATGGGGAAATAGATCTATTTGCATCTATTTGTAGACTTAGTATTAATGTAGCCAATGGACATGGACTTCCACTCAAGCACTTCCTCAATTCTAGAATACTTTGTTCTATTCAGCGGCATTCCATGATGCTCACCCTCCAGACATGATATCACTGAAGACAAAGAAGGTGCATAAGCAAATGTGGTGAAGAATACTGATCGTGGTCAGCTATCAAAAGATAGAGTGTCTGGGGTCTTAAAGGCTTGAAGGTAAACAAGTGGCCATCTAGCAAAACAGCAGCAAAATCCATTGGAAGAAGCTCATGATTCTGAGTGATCACAGCGTGTAGAAGGGATGAGTTATCAAGTATCAAAGAACTAAAAAAAATCACATTGTTGTGAATGAGGGAAACTGCAGATGGGAGACCCATGGCCCTTCTGTAGGCAACAGAACATCTCCTTACAGAAGGGTCATGACGGGGAGATGAATCAGGCAGACTGCAGTGTTGCTGCGATAAAACATACAGCTTTCTTCTAGTTCTTAAATACTTCACTATCATGTTCCCAACTCTACAATGCAGATCTGTGTAAAAAATAGGATTTAAACAGATACAGATAGCAACTGGAAACAAGGGAATTTCAGACAGATCATTCTTTACAACCAGTCTTGAGAGTGACAATACTTAGAGCATGGAGGGACATTGAGTGTAAAGGGAAAACCGATTACAAGGATTTACATATAATCATGCTCTTTGGGGATGAACAAGAGAAAAGTGAGTGAAGGGAGACAAGGAGAGTGTACGATATAACATTAATAATAATTTATAAATTATCAAGGGCTCATGAAGTATGGGGTGGCAGGGAGGAGAAAAATGAGCTGATGCCAAGGGTTCAATGAGAAAGCAAATATTTTGAGAATGATGAAGGCAACAAATATGCAAATGTGCTTGACACTATGTATTATGTAGGGATTGTGATAAGAGATGTATGAGCCCCCTATAAAATGACTTTTTAAAAAATCCAAAAATTGATGTCTGAGGACCAGTCTGTTCTGTTATTTTTCTGAGTCTGGCTGACTCTAAGGAGCTGGGGATTTATTTTGCTCCTTGAATCTTTGAATACCTGCCTGGGTTATTTGTGTGAGTGGCTCATAGAACCAATAGACATATTGATCAAGTGTTCCATTGGTTTTGTGCCCCCCAAAATTCAGTTATTCCCCCTGTCCAAAATTTGCTATTTTCTTCCCAGCACCTATGTGTGTGTGGACTTTACACACACATCAGGTAAAATTAAATGATATCTAAAGGATGACTTTGTCACAGGTATGGGGCAGTGGAGGGTGGTGGTGTGTTCATGGCAATTATGGGGACAGAAGGGCATCTGTTTTTCACTTACCAACTTAAACTTGAAAAAGAACCAAAGAGTAATTTAATAACCCAGTATGCACATACAATCTTTGGAGAAACAGATCCTAACCGATGCCAAAAAGAAATACTGTAAGAAGGACACCAGTGAGACACACACTATTAAAGGGGTCTCGAGAAACTAGACTAGAACAATGGTGTGTTAATTATACAATTTCATGTCAACTTAGTAAAAAAATTCAGGGTGGAGTTTAGCCTGTCAATCCTGTCACACCTGGGATAGGCCTTATCATGGGGATTCTGGGAACTCCCTCTCTTCCTCCCTAAAGGTGAGGCATTCTCTCTCTCTCTCTCTCTCTCTCTCTCCCTCTCTCTCTCTCTCTGCTTCACATTCCTGTTGACAAGCCACATGGAACCAGCTGATGGCAGACACAGCCTCCATATATTGATTATACTCCTTACTAGATGAATTAGAAGAGGAAGAAGATAAAGATTTAGGAGGACAGTTTGATCATAAAAATGTGACACCAAGACAGTTTCTCTGATAGCTTTACTGCTGTGGGAGTAGCTAGAAGATCATATATGATCCTTGCCATTTAGGCACTAGGGGGCCCAGATGTCTTGATTTTATTAATACTTGTCCTGGAGGAAACTGAAAATGCACTTCTTTGTTTGGATAATGTTGAGGTAAGTATATGTTTGCTTGTATCCTGAGAAGTTATCTAACAAGGCCTAGAGTGGGTATATCCTCTCCTAATAGAGGTGGAAAAAAAGGGAAATTTCATGAAAGGCTCTGTCATACATTAACTCAAATGACTGAGAAGGAGAGCTATGAGGTATGAGTTATGGCTTTTATAGAGCAAGAGTTAAGAATGGAGTCCCAGGCAGTTGAAGTTCGGGAGAGAGTCTGGGTAAGTGAGATTTAAAGATGTGATTGGCCTTTTCTCCTTTTCCTCATGACTGAAGGAGGTAGGGTAGGTTCCATTGTCTGTTGAGAGCCTGAGATGTGAGCTGAGTTACTTGTGAGTGGAAGGCTGGCCCCTTGTCTGATGGTAGGGTTGCTGGTAAAGCAAACTGTAAAATGATTTCACATATGAGTATCTGGGTGACTTGTTTTGCCCCTTCTGAAGTAGAAGGAAATGCTTCCACCCTTTCTGAGAAAGTGTCAACCATTGTGAGCAGATATTTGAGGAGGCTTGTGCATGAAATAGTCCTGTCCAGGAACACATGTCCCCTTGTCTGGAGGGTGGGAAGTGAGCAGGGATGGATTCCTCCCTGATAGGATGTCATGGAGCAGATAGTGCATCCTTGTGTGACTGCTTGGAGCATCTTGGATATGTGAGGGTGAGAAAAATAGGTTTTATTAGTTGCAAAAGACAGCAATACTCTGCATGCAAAGTCTTACATACAGCAGTTAGAATGGGCAGTGCCTATTTGTCTGATAAGAGATAGTAGTCTTCCATCATTGTCTCTCAATCATTGAATGGAGCCCCTCTAATAAGAAGTTCCTGTTTTTTCACAGGGGGTAGGTAGAATGAACAGGAAGGATGGCTGCTAGTTGTAGATCATATCAGGTTTGCAGGGGAGCCTTCCTGGCTTCACTGCCTGCCCTGTTGTTTCCCACAGCTGTGGAATCAGTGGAAGGTTGATGTCCCTCACTATGAAAACTAGCAGCCTGTTGTGGAAGGACAGCAGTCTGTAAATGGCGCTGCATTAGGTTTCTGTTTATGACAGACCCTTCTTTGGTTGTTACATAACCTCTTTCCTGCCAGATAGCAGCATGAGAATACAAAGTGTGGAAAGAAAACCTTGAATCTGAATAAATGTTCACATTTTGTCTTTGTCTAATGTTAAGGCTTCTATAATGGTGATTATCTCTATCTTTCGAGAGGTAGTGTTAATGGGGGGAGGACACGCCTCGATGATACCCGAGGAGCTGAATATAACATAATAAGCCTGATATACACCCTTGGAGATGGAAGTTGAGCTTCCATTTATGAATCACAGATAGTCTTGGTCAAGTAGGGGTGAGGCATTGACGTGCTCAAGGGCTTCAGTATAGGAGCATTGGAGTGGAGATGAAGAAATGGGAATTAGAGTAGCCAGATTTAGTTGCAGGCAGGGCTGGAATGTAAAACATGAGTTCTCAATAAAGGTGAGAGGACATTGGTGGAGACAGGCAGGTGTGAGTGCTGACAAGCATGGTGGAAGAGTAGGTCATTTAAATGATGAGGCGACCTAATGAAAGAGCCTTGATCCGAAGCAATTGTTGTGCTTTCTTGGGCCAGGAGAGTGGCTGCTGCCAGGGCCCACAAGCATGGTACCATTCCCTGATGGTTGGAGTTACCTGTTTGCATAAATAGGTCACTGGAGCAAGGTAGGGCCCTATTTACTGGATTCAGAAAAGAACATACTAGGAGTTCACTCATGAATAATGAGAAGGGAGGAGTTAGACTGGGGAGAGAAAGAGCCAGAGCTGAGAACAGAGCAGAACGGAGTGTTCTGTACAGCTTTTCACTCAATGTTGCTGGGTCAGTGAGATCTCCTTTTGCTTGTTCATAAATACTTTAGCTAACATACTAAAATTTGGAATCTACACCCTGAGATAGCCTGCAGAACTTTGGGATAAAGTTAGGACTTTCCCACAATTGTACATACTCTAAAATATCCATAACTATTTGCCAGCATCTGGTGTGAAAGTCAGAAGTCAGCTATTCTCCCTAAAGGTTCCTCATATCAGAGATCTTTGTGCCTCACACAATAGATAGTGCTGACTCCCCACTTTTAGGACAGTGGGTCACTTCCTCTGAAGGCTTTAGCTAAATCAAGTCTACCACAGAAGGGCAATCAAGATTGGTAGCCATCAGGAAACTTAGGTCAGCCCATCTTGTCACATGAGGACCCCACAATTCCCCTTCCTATAACGTGTACCTACAGCATAACCCCTTCCTGTGATGTGTGTTTTTACCTGTGATTAGGGGTGTTGCATGGCTCCAAAGAGTATATCAGGCTTGGGCAAAATAAAGAAACTCTTCCTCTCTCTCTTTCTCTCTATCCCCCTCTCCCTCCTCACTGATCCCTGTCCCCATGTCTTCTCTTCCCCCCAATCTCTCTCATACCAAGTGGGCCACCAAGCGGGGCTGAGGTGAGCATGCTACCATGATATGTGTCTGACTCTGTTATTTCTCTCTTTCTCATGCTCTGTATGACTTTCCTATAATAATTGATAATTATCGCTGTACAACTATGCCTATCAAACCCATGATGTTATATTAGAGGCTGGTTTCTTCTGATATAGGGCTAAGAAAGGAGAGGATTTCAGTTTTTAAAGAGGGTGTTGGTAGTGGAATAAAAAGCTGGTTTAAATCTACTGTAATCTCCATGAATATTTTGTGAGTTGGACCCTACTCCCAGATAGATGACAGAAGGGAGAGGAAACTGGACGTTGGAGGGCAACACTCAGTTTCCTTTGTCTGCTATGAACTTTAGATGAGCATTGGTGTGATGTTGTGAGTCTGAAAGGAAGGGGCTACATAAAAGAAGGTGATACACTTAGTGGAGGAAAAGCTGAAGGAAAGTTCTAAGGACTAGAGGTCGGTCACTAGGGCTAGATGGAAGAAATGGGAGCTATTTGGGAATCCTGCGGGAGGATTTCCAACATAGTTTTTGAGAATGTAGTTTGTCAGGATCCATTCAAGTGAAGACGAATAGGTCTTGAGAGATTTACTCTAAAGGGATAATAGAGAAGCTATCTTTTAAATCCAAACCAACATAATGAGTCGTAGTGTGCAATATAGAGGAAAATAGTATAAGGATTGGGAGCAGCAGGATGGATTGACAAGACATTGGAGTTGATGGCTCTTAGATTTAACCAATCCTGTAACTGCCATTGGTATTAATAACCTGGAAGATGGGTGTGTGTTCTAAGGAAAATGGGTGAGCCTTAACAATAATTCTTTGAGGATCTTCAAGATGATAGGTTTAAGTCCTTTTAAGGGTCAGAGAGCTATATGAAAATTAGGAAATTTCAAGGGGTCTCTGGACCTGATGTAAACCGACTACTTACTACTGCCTAGCTATGGAGGGTTGGGTGATATGGGAAATGTATGCATTAACTAGAGCAAGTGAAAAAGGAAGTGAATTAGTGGGGGTAGGTATTAGGTCAGTAGATTGATCTTGGGGGCAGATGGAGGCAGGAAGAGTGTCTGGTGGGCTGCTAAGATTGGAGTCTGAGAGACCCCCAGTAAGTGAAAAGTTATTCCTGTGCTGAAATTATAAATAATATCTCTGCCCAGTAGGGGGATGGGGCATTTTGGGATGACTGGAAACTGGTGAAAGTTGTACATTAAAAAGGCGACATCAAAGTGGTTGTGTCATGAGGGATTGTGGGTCTATACCTGACATTCCTACAATTATGGTGAATCCTAAAGAAGTTTGCCCTGAAGGTTCAGTTCTTGATGAATCAGTGGTCCCCATATCTAAAAGAAAGAAATAGTCTTACCTGAGGTTTCCCCAAGATGATCATTACTCATGGTTTCAGATGGATGATTTCCAGGCGGGGTTGTTTATTCTGGGCACCATCAATCCTCAGTAGCCAAGCAACCTGGCAAGGAAGCATCTTGAGCCTGTTACAGTAGAGACTATCCTTCCCGATCTTCATTGGAGAAGGCAGTAAAATCCCCAAGGTACCTCTTGCTTGCCAAGTGGCCATGGCTTTAGAGGACTAAGAGGATCAGGGCACTTGCAGGCCCAATATTTTGTCTGGGAGTGTCTGTAGCAAGGTCTTCCTAGCTTTCTCTTTGTGGTCCATCATATTTTGGATTATCAGTGTTGCCCTCAAGAGCACTGGCAAGCATTTGATATTGAGCTTTGTCTCTCGCTGTTTACCTGGTTTTTCCTGTACTACTCTGTTATGGAAAACCCTGAAGGATGCATGTAGAAGGCCTCACTGTGAGGTCTGAGAATCTTCCTGTAACCTTCTAAGTTTCCTTTAAATGTCCAGAACTGATTGGGAAATAAAGTGTGAACTTAACAAAGTAGCCCCAGCTGGTGTTGAAGGATCAACCCTGATGTCTGTAAGGAGAGCCCCTGATAGGCTAGGTAGAAATTCGATCCTGAAGGATCCCTCTAGTTTTGTCAAAATTCACTGCCTTATTGGCTAGTCATGGTAATCTCAGAGAGTGCTGTCCCCATGGCTCAGCTGATAATTCCAGTGAGGGTCTCATCAGGAAACTGCATGGGGGTCCACTGGTTTATGCCAGTTCTGGGCAATGAATTTCACTGTCTCTCTACTGAGTCCCTACCCCGACTTGCTCCCTGTCTTTGGGATAGAAGGTATTTGTAAGAATAATATAAATATCATGCCAGGTAAAGTTGCAAAGTTGAGTGAGATATTTAAACTCTTTAATATAAATATCTGGGTCAGAGGCAAAAGGTTTCCTAACATTTTCCCAGAGAAAATAAGTCTAAAAGAGGGGACAGAATATGTACTTTCAGAAATCCTTCAGCCCCCAACACTTCA
>PVJH01029760.1:0-25632 GCA_004026705.1 Nesogale talazaci | reverse complement strand
CCACTGACCTCCAGTCCCCTTAAAGGCCCACGCATGCCTACCACTCCTGTGGTGCAGACACTAGACTCCGATCTCCTAGGGGAGCTGGGCCAAGCTCGAGCCATCCCCGACCTTCCCAAGCCGGGAGGTAGATGCTGCCACCCTGGACAAGGCTGTCACACAGGGCAGGGCTCAGGCTGGGGGGAGGGTGGGAACTTTGTGTTCCTCTTGGAAGAGGCAAACCCTGTGCTGGGTGTGGACGCTTGTGGGTGAGAGCGGGTGGCTGTGGGTGGGTGTAGTCTATCAGTGTAAAGGCATGAGCTGATGGGTGTTGTGTGTGCGTGCAAGCGTGTGGTGTGAAATGGTGAGGTCCTGTGAATGCATGACTGTGTAGTGGGACTCTGGATGGATGAGTGTGTGAGAGGTTGTGATTGCGTGAGTGGGGGGGGATGTGATTGTGCGTGGGTGGTGTGAGTGAGGTGCAGGGAGGTGAGTGTGGAGTGTGAGAAGGTGTGCACATGTATCTGAGAGTGTGTGGTAGGAGTGCGTGAGAGGATATGAACAAGCGGGAGTGTGTACGAGGATGTAAATACGTGATGTGCAATGTGAGTGTGTAGTGTGCGTGAGCGTGTGGTTTGAGTGTGTAAGAGTATGTTTGAGAGTGAACGCGTGGGACGATGTGAGTGAAGGGTGTTTGTGAGTGTGTAGCGTAGCTGTCTATGGGTGAGTCAGGGTATATGTGCATGCACACACACACACACACACACACACACACGCAGAGCCAGCGCGCATGTCTGCCTGCTGTTCCTGGCCAGGAGTCCTCGCTGGCTGGCCGCTCTTCCAGGGGATTTCTCGTTGCCTCGCTTCCTTTGCTCTTGAGTGAACTCATTCCCTCCAAAAGCCTGGGGCGCCGGCTGTCTGCCCGACGGGGCTTTCTCGGCTGGCCAGGGAATTCCTCCTGGGCAGTGGCCCCTGCCCAGAAGTCCACGCTAAGCTCTGTGCGGGTGCGTCCTACAGCCCGCAGGCTGAATGCAGAGGCCAGCGTAGAGGGCTGGGCCCAGGCCTGTGTGCCAGGTTCCCAGGGGCACAGACCTGTCTGCCACCTCCTTCCTGACCATCTGCCACCAAGGTCTGCGCCTCCTGCCCTACAGAAGTCGCACTGCAGGCCACGGGGATGAGGAAATGGATTGGAATGAACGCGGAGGTGGGTGCGGTGTTGCACGGTCCTTGCCCCCTCCCCCATCCCACCCCCAGTCAGGTTCAGCCTAAGTGGGAGAGACTTGACCATGGCCTCTGGCAGATGCGTGGGTGGGCAGAGTCGGCTTGGGGTCTTGGATGGGCACCAGCCAAGTAATGGGGTGCCAGCCCCGCCTCTGAGCAAGGCTGCTGGTGGCCCAGTGAGGTGAGTTCCTCATGGCCTTAGATACAGAAAAAGAGTGCCCTCCTGGAGCTCACCGCGGCTGGAGACAGAGAGACGCCATGGAGACCAGCCATCCTGCTTGTCCTCTGCCTAGACGGGGGCCCAGGACACGCCTGCACCTTGGGCAGAAGGGGGCAGCAACATGGCCCCTGAGTTACTGCTGGGGGGTGGGGGTGGGGGTGTGATCAGGACATGGGACCATGGCAGGGTGGGCCCAGGAGGCCCACAGCAAAGGATCATTATCTGGGACAATGGGCATCCTGTGGCCAAGGTCACATCAAAGCTGCTACTGACAGCTGCCGGACTGTCCCACTCACCTCTGCGCATGCCTGGTCTAACAGCCAGGCCTTTCCTGCCCACTGGCCAGAGGCCGCATAGCTATCCAGAGAACCTGTCCCTCTGGTCCCAGGGCTCCATGGTAAGCTGGAAACCTGCCATTCCCAGAGCCTTGGCCAAGGGTCACTCAGTTTGGGGTCACTAGTGCCTATTGACCTTTCTCCTGGTCTAGCTGACATAGGTACTAGGGTCAGGGAAACCCACAGCAACACACACACACACACACACACACATCCATAGACACAGCCCGACTCAGAGGGCTGCCAGGTTCCATGGGACCCACAGTGTGACATTCCCCTACCTACTCAAGACAGCTCCAGGGACCATTTACTGCGGCATCCATAGAGCCCCGGGTGCAGTCATAAAGTGCTACACCACTAATCACAAGGTTGGTGGTTCAAACCCCCAGTGGGAACCCAGACTTGGCGATTTCGCAGCCTGGGACGTGGCCTGGGCAGTCTCCCGCTGTCATAGAAGGTCACTCTGAGTCCGATGGACCTCAGGACACAACAGCAGAGCCCCTGAATCCAGGGAGAGTCTGAATCCCAGAGAGGACTTGGACTCTGGCCACTCCAGCAGTCCCGCTCCAGGGTGCATCCTCCCCGCCCTGCAGAAAGAGGGAGCAGCAGAGGATGAAGTCTATCAGACACCCTGCCTTGTGGCCAACCAGGAACCAGGTCCAGCTCATTAGCCCCGTTTCACTCCCAGGCCCAGCTCGGTTCTGGTGTCAGGTTCATCCTGGCAGAAGCAGATACGGGCCGGGTGAGGCCAGGAGAGGGTTGCCACACGCAGCCAAGGAGATCCATGCTATGCGAATACGACGTTGTGAGAAAAAATGAGAACTCCCAAACCCATCACGAGCAAACATCCCACCTCGCAGCTTAACAACACAAAGCTGCAGGGTCCAGAGCTCTGCTGGACCTCAGTGATGTGGACGCCTGGCTGGCTCCTCCCTCATTCCCTACACAGGCTGGCCCCAGGCCCGCCAGGGAGGCCAGCTGCAAACACCAGGACCCACCCCCTCCTCCCCAGGCCGTTTCCATAGCAACCAGCCCAGGCACCTGGGAGATTTGTGAGCTTGCTAGTTGCAGAAAGAAAGACACTTAAAGCAGGGACACCCTGGGGGGAAGAGAAAGGGGGAGCTCCCTGACAACTTTCCAGAGGTCAGTGAGGAAATTGCTCCTCCACGGCAAAGTTCCAGACCCCAAAGGGGACAGATACATCTCTCCCCACATCAGACAGCAAGCAGCGGCTGTCCTCAGGAGCACCCCTCAAACTTCTCCGCGGGGGCCACGAGCCCCTCATTTCCCACCCCCCGCTGGCCCCCTAGACCCAAACCCACTGCCACGGAGATGTCCCAATTCCTAGGAGCTCTGCAGAACCCAGCACAACTGGCCCCCCTCCCTTCCCCATTTCCAAGGCAGTCATCTTGGTGGAAGCAGACTAGCCCAGCTTCTTCCTCCTCCGGCCACGGCCCACCTTTGGGTTGGAGGACAAGCACCTTCGTGCCAGCACTGCTCCCCGTAGTCCCAGCTCCAAGGAGCCGACCTCAGTGTCTTGCGGTCATCCCGAAGCGCTGGCCCGCCACTCTGGGTTGCCCAGACTGCAGCAGTCTACAGGAGTTGAAGGAGGAGTGCCCCATGGTCCTGAACCACTGCTCTTGTGGTGCGCAGCCCCACGGTGAGCCACACCCTGCCGCGGCTCCTTTCAGGCCGGCGGAGGCTCCATCCATACTGGCTGGAGTCAAGGGTCGGCCCTCGCCGTTGCTGTTGAATGAACTATCTCTGGAGGTTGGAGGGCCTTGTCTTCCTTAACTGTCACCCCTGGTCACTGATGTGGATGGGTACCTGGGGAAGGGGAAGCTGCCTCCCTGGGAAAGGAGGGCAGGCCCCCTCCGATGGCACTGGGAAGGGTGTTAGGCCTGGTCTGGGGGACGATAGAATGGGTCATTTCAGGAGTGTTCAGCAAAGGGTCGACTTAGAGAGCATGGGCAGGCCAGTATGTGGGCTTCCCAGGAACAGGGGGCTTGTCTGTCTCTCTTGGGCCTGAGTGGAGCTGGCCCCAGGCGAAGGACACCACAGCTGTAGGGGGCCTCCTGATAGGAGCCGTGGTTCCCCCAGTGGGGGTACAGGGTGTTGGGGTATGGGAATGCCTCCTCTTCTCTCTCTCCCATCTGCGTTTCGGCCAGCACTTGAGGGAACCTGCCCCAGTCAGTCTGGGCCACCTTCTGGGTCCAGCACAGGGTGGACATGAGCAGCAGGCTGAGACGGAGACCCAGCCAGGCAAGAGCTTGCATGGGCTCTGGGCTGGCCCCTGACATTTCAGCTCTGTGATCCCCTTTTCAGAAAGCTGCCTCCTGGCTGGATAGAGTCCTGAGCCCAGGCACCCTAGGAGAAAAAAGCATGCTTCCTCCCCTGTCACTTTTTGACACCACACGGACCCCAGGGCTTTCCACCAGGGAGGCAACACTATCCTGGCCCGGGGACCAGCTGTGGGCTGGACCATTGGGAGTCCCAGGGCTCTCATTGACTGCTGTCAGAAGCAGGTCTTCATCCAGGATGTCCACTGAAACCAGCTGCCATGGGGGCGGTGGCCACACATGAGGGGCACCGGCCAGGAGTCAGGCCAGAATTCTGCCAGTGAGCCCCTGGAGGGGGAGTGCAGGGGAAGGTCTGCTCACCGCCCCAACCCTGGGCTGACTCCACTGGGACATGGAGGAGGCAGACAGCAGCCCTGCACAGACCCCATGAGACGGATCCCCCAGGGTGCCTGCTCCTTCCCTGGCACCCAGCGTGTCTGCAGCAGCCCGCTCCCAAGCACGTGCATGCTGCTCTCACACGATTTTCCCATTTGATCTCTCAGAGGCTCTTCCCAGAGGAGCTGCTTCAGCCTGTTTCCAGCAGATACTCTTTTTGGGGAGCTGTGGTAGTTACATAATCATTTGTCAATTTGAGAGAATTAAGAGTGAAGGGGTGGAATCTAGTCTGTCAATCGGGTCGTAGCCAGTGAGGCCTCTGTGTGGCCATGCCCTTCTCCTGAGGATTCTGGGAACTCCTGTCTTCCTTCCTGGAGGCAGAAAACACACACTCCCTGCTCACTCCATGGGAGACATTGCAGCTGACAAGACACATGGAGCCACATTAGTGCCCTGAGCTGGAGAAACCACATGGAGACCCCTGCCCTCGCTAACATGCTTACAACTCCACTGGATCCGTAAGACTTCCCACCCCCTGTCTGTGATTGTCCTGCATTTGGCATCATTGTATGTATCTTGCGAGTCTGAAGAGGACTTTATAGATTGGTATTGGACATATGGGCTAATATCTAGCTTATGGACTTGATCTGGACTGGGCTGGGATGTCTTTTTTAATGTACAATTTCTCTTTATATAAACTTTTTTTCTTATACACTATGAGTGTCTATGAATTTTTTTCTCTAGTCTGCCCGGACTCACACAGTAACCTCCACAGTTGTCCTCTGAACACTGTAGTTAGCAGGCTCTTTGGCCATGATGCTGTGACCAATATACCACCAGAGGCCCTGGTTCAAGACCACATGACGGGTTTCTCTCTACAACCAAGTGCTAGGGCGATTCCCAGCACCCTCATGCTTTTCCACTAGGTAACGCGGGGCCGCAGACCCACCGTCTTAGGAGGCTGCCATCAGACATAGCTTCCAGAGACGGGTCAGGTGCAGATAGCCCTTGTCTATTTTGGCAAGCAGAGGCACTTGGTCACTCCTCCAAGGACCTGGTCCCATCCAGCTGTCAGAAAGGCTGGGCAGTGCAGGTGAGCCCAGGAACACATCAGCCAGCAAGACTCCCATCGTCCCTGGGGAAGGGAAGACCACAGTGCATGGCCCAAGTGAATCGGCAGGTTCAGAATCTCCTTTCTGACCCCATCTCTGTGAAGGAAATGATACTACATGCACAGGTCACAGAAAATAGATACGCATATTAGTTGCTCTATGTGCGTGCATGAAAAAGAGAATGAGTCCTCTATTTTTGCATTGCAAATGACTTCAAACTCAGTCACAGGAAACAGCACGTATTTATGACCTCACAGTTTCTGCGCACCAGCAGTTTGGAAGTGGCCAAGCTACTTCCTGGCTCCTGGGTTTCTGGCTCAGGGTCTCCCGTGCGGTGGCGGTCAGGGTGTTGGCCAGGCCGCAGCTGTCTGAAGTCATGATGGGGGCTACTCACAAGACGGTTAGCTGGGGCCACCGGTGCCTCGTCACAGGAGCTCCTGCCCAGCGCTGCTCGTGCATTCTCCCAGCATGGGGGCCAGCTTCCCCAGGAGTGAGCGCTACGAGATGGCCCAGGTGGAAGCCAAGTGTCATTGTGATGTGGCCTCAGACACCATTGGCCATCACATACTAGCCTGAGTCTAGGGTGGGAGGGTCTCTTCAAGTGCATGCTCCCAGGATAGAGAGACTCATTGGAACTTAGCCATCACAGCAGGAGAATGAGGGCAGGATCCTGGATCCTGGCCGAGACTTTGACCATAGCCCTGGAACTGGGGGCAAAAACTCACTACTGAAAATGATAAAGGCTTACTTCCCATCCCCATCTATACTAAAGTGACCAGATTTTAAGCAGGACACCATTGACTGGGGGGCAGGGGGAGGGTTCTTGATTTAAAATTTGGTCTATATGGAGCAACAAAAATTTTCATAAAACACAAAAATAGTATTGTAATATATCAATTTTAAAATGCCGTGGGGAATTGTTAAATTGTTTAAAAGGGGGACGTCTAGTCACTTTAATCGCCCCCCCCACCCCCACCCCACATACTCCTTCTAAAAGGCTCATGTGATAGGTAGGTTTATTGTGCCAACCTGGCCAATGGGAACATGCGGGATTAATCAGGTTACAGCTTGATTGGAGAGCAAAGAGATAAGTGGCTCAGCAAGGCCCGCCCCACTTCCTCTTGCCCTCTGGTGATTGGAGTAGTGTGCTGCTGCTGAAACTAGTTCTGCCTCAACCTGTGAGCTACACGAGCTGTGGGCCAGGCCAACCTCTGGATCCTGTCCCTAGAGCTCAAGGCTCCTTTGAGACCTGGTTTGCCACGCTGCTAGTTGGTACATCGCTTGGACTGGAGGATGGTAGAGGCTGTCACCTTGCGTGGCTTGTGTCTGGTATCCCACCCAGACCTCCTTCACTAAGCGCCTGAGCTGCTGACTGTTGGTGACCCTCCCTGCTGTCTGCTGCCTGTGGGCAGACTCTGCCTACCTTGCCTGAGGGAGGACTCTGCTGTCTGCTTCCGTGACCTTGGACCCAGCAGCCCACATGAGTTGAAGGACTTCTAGTGCATTAACTGTTCACGGAAGTAAGTTGAACCGCGCTCTCGGTACTCCTGTGTAGACTAATTAGGCGATATATTTCTTCTTGCTGTACAAACTTACCCTCTTTTATATATGCAATTATCAGTGTCCTAGAACCCTGTGTCTAACACAGCTCACCAGGTTCTGAGGCCCACCACCACCACCACCACCACCATCACCAAGCCATCCATCAAGGCAAGCACCAGGCTCAGTCCCCACTCCCAGCCTCTATATGGGGAGGGAGACCATTCAGGGAGTCACCCGAGTGAGGGGCTCACAGGGAAGCAGGCTATGGCCTGGGGTGGGCAGCAAAGTAATCAGCAGAGTCAAACCACCCGTGTCACCAGCCAGCCCATGCCCAGAAGGAGAGGAGAAACCACGGAACAGGTTATAAGATGAGAGGGCTGAGCTGGGCCGGCTGGACTGCGATGAGAGTTTACTGGGACCTGCACGGAGGCTGTCAGGGGCAGGGAAGGGGTTCTGCCAGCACATGCTGCGGACAGGCAGGAGCTCTGTGTGTTGACCAGAGCGGAGCGGACACCCGAAGGCTGCACGGGAGCTGTGAGCGCGTGATGGAGCCAACGCTCTGCTTCTGCAGCAACAACACACATGGAGTGCATAACAGGCGTGCGCGTGCGCAACGCAACTGCGGCCGGCGCGGACGTGTTTGCTGTGTTTCAAGGAGCTAATTTTAACCTGGTAAGTAAACAAGACAGATTGAAGGAAGAAGAAGGGAGTTAGCAGACAACAGAGAGAGAGAGAGAGAGAGAGAGAGAGAGAGAGAGAATGAGAGAATATCCCTGTGCAAATTGCTTCGAGCGGGGCTTCGCTGAGTCTCTGACACTCATCACTCTCTGTGCGCGTGTCATGTCAGGGGCTGTGAAATTCCACATTCATTGAACACCTAACCCGAAACTACTGGTCACCACTTAGTGGTCCCACTAAGACAGGCAAGGCCACAGAGGAAAGGTTCATCTAGATCCTCCCCAGGTGAATATGATGGCTTTGGCCCAGGCCGTGGGTGGCCTCTAGTTGAAGGGTCTGTGCACACCTGACTGCCACAGAGATTGCCAGTATCTAAGGGAGCTTTGCTCCCCGTGGAAGATAAAGGCACCCCCTTTCCACCGGCACCCCATGCCTTTTGTCAGCTTTCGAGTTGTATTGGTTTAGGTGAACAATCCCCAGCCCCGGGCCCCAGCGACCCCAGTGGGGTTTGGGAGGCTCCCCCAGTATTCCCAGAGCAGAACATCTCTTCTAAATGCATGGAGTGTGAGGGAATCTCAGAGGGTACGAACTTAATTCTTCTGCCCCATGCCCCACCAAGGTTCCATGCCAGCCCCATCCTCCAACAGTGGCCACTCTGTGCCCTGCAGAGGGCACCTGGAAGGACTCAGAGGACAGCGGGGGCATGAGGAGCGTGGGTGCCTTCCCTGCCCTCCCACGTGCCTCTCATTCTCACCCATTGCACCAACCTGCCTACAGCAATCTCCATGCTGGGGTTTTCTGCAGGGCCTGCCTCTCACGGTCCCTACCCCTGTGGGTGTCTAGGGTGGCTTCTGAGTGGTCTCAGTGCCCACAAAGCACAGCCTCAACTCACGGGTCACATCAGAGCTCCCTGGGTCCCCCCAACCTTCAGTGTGACCACCAGACTTTAGGTGTGTACACACGTGGCCTCCCGGACCCCTCAGAAGCCGCCTGGACCTGCACACACTTGGGCCGGACCTCTCTCTGCTGCCACAGAATTCAGCCTTCTGAGGATACTTCTGTAGGCCACAGCAGTCCCGTGGGCCTGGGGAAGCCTCGATTTAAAGCACACAGGCTGTAGGACTGAACCCACTGGGTTCTGTTTCAAAGGGTGGTTATACTCAGGGACATGGGGGAGTCCCAGCTGCAGGGCTCCCAAAGGACCACAGCATTCCTTGTCCTTCAGACTCTGGAGAACAATGGGCTCTCCACTCATCATGGAAGCCTGCCCTGGTGTGGGTCTTGCATGAATAAGCTCACCCCCAAATTCACAGCATCCCTTTCCTGGCCTGTGCACCTTCTTCTCACTTCTCCCCAATGCAATCCATCACTGACTGCCAGAAGAAAAGCCAGAGAGATGAGCTTTCCCCACCATTGGTTGATGTAGAAATCATATTAAAGCCCCGAGCTCCTCTCCGAGCCGTGCCTGCTGAGTGCTGAAAGCCAGAATTGTCACCTATGGACAGAGAGCTCATGCAGGAGCACTTCTGGGAGCTCGCCCCATCCTCTTAGGTGGAGCTGACACAGGAAGAGAATGAGCTCATGCAGGAGTCACTCTAGACTGAGGCTTCCCCACGCCTCCAGGGCAGAGCGGGGCGATGCCAAGCTGACTCATGAGGACAGTGAGCTCACACAGAGGCCATCCTGCAGCTCCCCCAAGCCTCCTATGTCCTGAATGGACACACAGGAGAGTGAACGCACACAGGGGGTTATCCTGGAGCTGTTATTTCCTCTCAGGGTGTGTGTGTGTGTGTGTGTGTGTGTGTGTGTGTGTGTATGCTAAACTTGGATGGATTCAGGGGAAGAGAAGGGGCAGTTATATCTGGGACAGGTCAAGCAGTCAAGTGACCCTAAAAGGCTGACGGGCAAGGACCTTTGAGGAGCTGCCCTTCTGCTGGAGCCTATCTAGGAGCAAAGAACAAGGGGAACATTGTACAGAGGTGCTTGCCGACAAGATCTTTGGGGTCTCAACGCCTGGCTCTGGATCTAGGACAACAGCAATAACATACAACCCGACTCTTTCAAAGTCTTCATAAAATGACGCCTGGAGAGGAACAATGTTCACGGAAGCATCTTTAGACATGTGTGCAGAAAAGGCCCAGCCTAAGCAGACACCCAGCAAGTCCATGCCTCAGTTCTCTCTGCCCTCAAATCACATGGTGGCAGCCTGCCACTGGTGTTCACTCCGGCGGGGCACAAGTGGACAGCAGGATCGATCGGAAGGAGGCATTGGATAGCACCGGCCTCTCTGAGTAGCTGCTGGCTCTCCTGCCAGTCCAGAGAGTGTGCCCAGACAAGAGGGACTGGGCCAGAACTCCTTGAAGGGCCCTTGGTGAAGCCAGGGCTGTAGAGCCAGGGCATCTGACCATGAGCGAAGCTTACAGGGAACCCAGTTCACAGTAGACTCTCCTTCCCAGATGCACAGAATCCCATCTGACCAGAAGACCCAGCAAACTGACACTGGCCTGGTTTCTGGAGCAGAGCGACTGCTGGCTCAGGGGTCTCTCCCTTGGCCTCGTCAGGTCATGTGGAGACCCCAGCCTCTCCCTGACAGCATGCATTCTGCGAGGTGAGCAGAGAGGCCTCACATGTGTGCACGCACACACACTCATATACATTCACATTCTCACAAATGCACGTATAGACGTATGCACACTCACACTAACACACACTCACACAGGCACATGTACACAACATACACACACATGTTGTATGTGTGTTCCCTGGCTGCCAAAAGATACAGCCATCTCACCCACGAACAGCCTGTTCTCTGCTCCACAGGGCAAACCCAGTTCTCAGCGCAGCCTGGCTGCTGCTGGCAGGGGGATGTCCACAGCCTGGGCTCTCTGGAGTCTCTGGGACCAGCTGGTAACAGGACACAGCACTGGGACAGAGGGGGCAAAATTCCTGGAAGAAGGATGAGACCCAGTCCAGGGCTTGGGGACTGAGGTTCATGGGTGTGGTAACTGGTCAGCCCAGGCAGTTGGCCAGCTGCCAGGGGACGATCCCCTCTGCCCACAGAGACTGGCTGACCTGCCCAGTACAGGGACCCAGAGAGGGTGTTCCTTTCACCTCTCTACATGGGCCTGACCCCACCCTCATCCCTCCTCCTAGCCCCTGGGGCAGGGGTCTCTACATTTGAGTGATGGGCTGAGACTAGCACGCCCTCCCTGCCAGGTGCTGCCCTGGCCAGATCCCAGGGCTTACCAGCCCCCTCCCTGGGGCTCTCGCTCCCTCTCAGCTGGGTTCACGAGACCCATGGAAATGACAAGTCACAGAGCCCTCTCTGAGTCACTTTATGTCCCCAAGTCCCACTTCCCCTGCTGCCACGTGGGGACAGAAACACTTGTTTTCCCAGGCTGTCACGGTGACTCAGTTGAAGTAAGTTAGGAGACAGACTGTGGGGGCTTGGGCTCCACGTATGTGTATGAGTGTGTGTGTGTGTGTGTGTGTGCACAGCTGCCGGTCACATATCCCCACTCATCACAGGTGGTGGCCACCCAGCCCCTGACCATTGCCTGTGCTCTGACAGCTCTGACATGTCGGACAAGAATTCGTGAAGGGCCTGCATCTCAGTGGTATTTAGGTGGGAGCGGGGAGGCCCAACAGGTCATTGGAGGGGTGGGACCAACAGCTGCACAGCTCCAGCCCCCGTTTCTTCTCACACAGGCCAGCCCTGACCCCTCCTGGGGGTCCATCTTTGCATCTGTTCACTGGAGACACTGTGCTGCCTCACCAAGGAGGATGGGGGTAGGACCAGTGAGGCTGGCGGTGCATGTCCAGCCCAGGGCGAGCATCCCAGATGCCCATGTCACCACCAGGAGGGACAGGCAGCACATCACAGAGGGAGCTTGCTTGGCCTCAGTTTGGTACCAGCCAGTGAGTTGTATGACGCAGCATGGATCGCATCTGGTCTCTGCAGCCACACCTCAAAGGCCCCGTCCAGGCCTGACTGGGAGCCCAGGGGTGCTGGAGCAGGGTCTTCCCTCAGGCCTCAGTGTCCCACGGAGGAGGCAGTGATCACTAAAGTCTTCATTCAGCAGCATCTTCATGAGCGGCAGAGCCCTTTAGGTGCTGTCCGGGAGAGGTTGCTGTGTGTGTGTTCAGGCATCTGCACCACACTCACCCATTTCCAGTCCCTGGGCCCTACTGGACCTCCATGTCCCCTCAGGGGGACCACACCCAGCCCCGGCGGAGCCGGCTGCGGTGGGGTGGGAGGTGGTGCACTTGCCAGGGCAGAGTATGTCTGGAGTGGGGGGCCCTCGACCTTAGCTGGTCTCTGGAGAGTGGGGATCCCATTCACGGAAAGGCACCCCAGTTCAGGGCTGCGTTGAGGTCAGAGGAGAGACTCATGGCCTGGGGAACACGTTTCTCCCCTATGAATGGAGACCGGGACATGGAGAGCAACGAGAATCCCATGAGCAAGCTGAGCAGAGGCTCGAACTCCAGGGCCAGGCTGGGCTTCACATTGAGGCCCCCAAAGGCCCTCTGCCATCCTCCAAGGAGCAGGGCCGCCCCAGCTTTGTTCTCCTGCTGAAAAGGACATGGAAAACTGGACATGAGACCCAGGCTGTCCGGCAAGTTCTGCCCACCCTTCCCCTTCCCCTGGCTCCTGAGCTGACCTAGGCCCTGCTTCTATAAGGGCACTGCTGAATGGAAAACTGAACGGGGGTGGGGAGGGGGGCTGTGGGGGGGAGGGAGACCGGAGGGCCTGCAGTGCACAGAGTAGCCTGTGAGGACAGCTGGGGCCTGGGAGGGTGGGATGGTTGAGGAGAATGGAGCTGCTCTCAGAGGCCCTGGGGTTCTGGAACCCTCTCTGTAGCCCCTGGGCTTGTGACTCCTGCCCTGGAACATCTCTGCCCACGGTGGGGAAGACCACTTCCCTGTCCCCGTTCTCACTTCCCTTTCTGCCAACAGGGGAAGTTGTGCCACCCTCGCCAAGCACAGGCCCTGGGGTCACGGACTCCGCATCCTCTCTGAATCGAGGTCAAGGAAGGCCCCAGCTGGTCTCAGAGGGGAAGAGGACCCAGGCAAGGCTGTGGCCCTCGTCTTGGCCCCAAGACTCTCCCAGGGCGCAGCAGCCCAGCCACCCTCAGCCTTTGTGGCTCAGGTGGTCTGAGCCTCAGATCCCAGCCAGGCACCAGGACACTCCGGGGCAAGTGGCCAGCCTTCGTGGCTGGCTGGCTGAGAGGGCAAGAGTAGTCTCTGAGTCCAGGCTCACAGGAGGGCACTGTCCAGCAACTGCTGGAGCCCCCGACAGCCTGCCCCTCAGGAGCCCTTCGCCCCCTCATCGTGCCCAGACCGACACATCCATGGGACCTTCAGGACAAGAGTCCATTGGTAGCCTGGACACCCCCCACCCCCAGCGGCTGGGAGGTGAGGGGAGCTCTGGGATCCAGGGTCATTTGCTGGCACATCCATCTGCAGTGAGCCTATTCCTCTGCCTCCCACCCTGCTGCCAGCAGCCGAGAGCCCTGGCCACTCACTGCTCAAGGGGGAGGGGGGGCCTCCCTGCCCACTCCCTCAGTTTGGGAGATCGCTGGGCCCTTGGTGGTCCAGTGTTTCTGCCTGGGAGCGGCAATCGAAAAGGTGCATAGTTTGAAACCATCCGCCGGCTCACAGAAGCAAGGCGGGGGGCGGGCCGGGGGGGGGAGGTCCTGTGTTCTCTTCCCACAAACAGCCACAGTTGGGGACACTCACATGGTCATGGAGGGTCGCTCTGCTCCGGCATCAAGCTCCAAGGATTAGTCCCTCGAAGGGAGGCGCGCTCAACCACCGGCCAAAGGTAGACAATTGGAACCCGCTCAGAAGTGGCTCCACAGAAAGACCAGGCAATTGCCTCTTTGAGAGCAGCTCCTGGAAACCTGAGGGAGAAGCCCCACACCAACCTGCAGCAGCGCCCCCTCCATCACAGTCACTGTCCCGGCCTCCCCCAACCCACCCCTTCCAGCCACTCTGCCTGGCCCGCCTGCATAAGTCAGCATCCCTGTCTGGTCGGGTCTTCCTGCTGGCAGCTCCCCAGGCCTCAGGGACAGTACCCCTGTACTTTGCAGGGCCCGGCCCTGGTGAGTTGGCCGAGAGTGGTCTCCCCGAGGCCCTGTTCACACATGTCCCTGGATGGTGTCCTGATCACACAGGCCACCGGCTCTAGTGACTCAGTGGCAGGCAGGAAGGAGCAGGCTGCAGGCGGAGCAGTGGGGACCCAGGTCCGGTGCCCTGGACCTGCGCCTGGGCCATCGTCTGGTCTGTGGCCTCGGCCTCGGAGGCAGACCCTTCTCCTATGGAAGAAACTTTCAAAGGGAGATTCTGGCTGCTTGGGGCAGCGGAGACTGAGAGGAAGGGGAGAGGGCTGTCTATTCAGGGAGCCTGGGGGCCCAGTCTCTCTGGGGGGCTGAGGATGAGAGGGGTGGCAGCAGAGAAGGGGTCTGGGGGTGGGGTGGGTCAGAGCAGCCGGAGGAGGGAGCTGGGCAGGAGGAGCAGGGTGAGGGGCAGTGGGCAACAGTGGGTGAAGTGCTTTCCCCATGGACCTCATCCATCAGCCCCAACAGGGGCACTGTGCTCATGGAAAGACACCTCAGCTCAGGGCCGCGTTGGGGTCAGAGGGGAGGCTCATGGCCTGGAGAACACGTTTCTCCCCTAGGGGTGGAGACCGGGACATGGAGAGCCATGAGACTCCCATGAGCAAGCAGAGCAGAGGCCGAGACTGCAGAGGTAGGGTGGGCTTCACCCCGAGGAGCATGGCTGCCCCAGCTTTGTTCTCCTGCCTGAAAAGGACAGGGAGAACCACACATCGGGCCTGGGCAAGTTCTGCCCACCCACCCCCTGCCCCTGGGCCTGGCGCTGAGCTGACCTAGGCCCGGCTTCGATCCACCAGGGCCCCGCTGGAGGGCTGGACTAGGCCTCATTTCACAAGGATGCTCTGAGCCCCAGCCCTTGGATATGCACACCCTCTGCAGGGGCCTGGATGGGGACTGGCCCCCCATGTCTCTGTCTCACAGTGGGGACCTTGCTGAGGTAACCCTGGTGAGCTGGGGGCAGACGGGCAGGCTGTAAGGTGAGCCCCTAGGACATGGGGTGTGGCCATACCGCCCTGGGGAGTCTGAGTCTCCAGGAGAGGGAAGGAAGGGGTGAGCCCTTGGTTTGGCCTGGACCCCTGGTCGGCAGCCGGGTGTGTAGCAGTGGCCAGCCTGACCGCCCCGGTCTCTGCTCTGTGGCTGACCTCTAAATCCCGCTTCCCCGGGGATAAACCCTCATGCTTCCTGGCTTGCTGAGTGTCGAGGTGGATGTTCGGGGGACAGGTGGGGAGGCAGGTATGTCAGTGAACTGCACTCGGTCAAGAGGCCTCACCTGCCAGCCTGTGCCCATGAGATTCCCCCGCCACTCCGGCTGGCAGAGTTTAGACAGGAGGCTACAGTCCTCTGGGCCCCAGTCCTGCCCCTGCTCCAGGATGGCCAGCTCCCTCACGCCAACTTGCCACACCCCCGTCACACAGCCCGGCCCCAGGGGCTCCTGTCCACCTCCAGGCTCCCCCCAGAGCCAGGCCTGGCTTGAGCTGGGAGGAAGAACTGTACCTCTGTTTCCCCACTTGACTCACAGCTCTGACTGCCTGTGCAGAGAGCCCGAGGTCTGGGTGACTCAGGAGCTGGGACAGCAGAGCCTCAGGGTGTGCCACTCTGAGGGCAAGCCCAGGAGAAGTGTGGGGGCCAGGCTGGGTGCCCCCAGCCTAGTAGGTGGTGGCAGGTACCAGGACTGGGCCCGGGCAACCTGTCCACAGACCCCGATCTGCACAGAAGCTGGTCTCAGCGGCTCTGCCAAGACAGAGTATGGAACACTGTGACAGTGTCTGAGCTTTCCAGGATGGCAAATTTCCAAGGAACGCTGCGGTAGGGGGGTGGGGGGGGGGCAATGGGGCCAGGGACACCGGGTTGCTAATCCAGGGATAGGTGGTGGGAGCCTGGTGGCTACTCCGAGGAAACAAAATGTGGCTGCCTGCGTCCATCAGGAGGAACAGACTCACCAGCTCTAGGCATCCACTCTACCCTGCCCTGTAGGGTCTCTGAGGTGGGAATTCTCTCCACAGCAGAGCGTTTGGGGGACACAGGGACCCTCGTTAGAGTCCCAGCCACATGCGGACACTGCACTGATGGCAAAGAAGGCGGGGGAGACACGGTTCAGGTCTGGAGCTGCACGGGACACAGGGAGGCCCACTGGGGGTCCAAGGTGAGGGACAGTTGAGTTTGGGAGTCTGCCCAGGGTCGGGAGCCACTGGTGGGGGGCAGAGCAAGAGCAAGGGCTGACAGCGATGGACTTGCACTGCTGCCGGGCCCGGGCAACCTGTCCACAGACCCCGATCTGCACTGGGAGTTTATTTCCATTTAAACCGCCACCTCCTTCCACCGCCTGGAGGACCAGATGTGTGCCAATGACTTCTTCTGGGTCCCCCTCCTTTGAGCCTCAGAACTGGATACCTCCACATGCAGCCTCCGGCTTGGGGTTCTGCCCCTCCAGGTTCCCCGGAAGCCCTCCGCAGCCAGTACAGTGACCTTCTGTGCCAGCCCAGGCTCTGGGGATGCTGCCCCGGGGACTGCCTCTGCAGAGGGGGCTGGGCTGGCTTCCCCAGCCCTCAAGCAGCCCTAGGCCCTCCTGGAGCAGGCCAGGAAGTTCATCACTCGGGTGCTGAGTGGCCAACGCACGTCGTGCCCGGGAGAGGCAATAATCACCACCTGACTCAGACAGACAAAGATTACTGGGCTGTCATGCCTATTTCAGGAAAATTAATTACACCCCATACCGAGAGGGAACTCGCCCATTCAGTGTCTCACAGGCTCCACCGGAATGCCACCAGCTCAGCCTGCTGCTTCACGCTCAGGCAAGAGAGGTCAACGCCATGGGGTCAAGGTGTCTTTGGGGCTCCCAGTGTGGCCATCAGGGGTCTAGGGCTACTGTCCTCTAGGACTTCCATCTTCTACTACCAAGAAGTTCATGGGGGCCCCCTGGCAGTCTGAGGCTTAGAGTCAATTCAGGGATGGCAGGAAGGCCCTAGCCCGGTGGACACCGGACAGCGGCTGGACCTGTCCTCAGCTGGAGGCCACCCTGTCGACTGCCAGTGGCCCACGGTAGGGAAGACAGTCTGTTCCCACTTGGGCATCCCGTCCCGCCCTAGAACTCGTTTCTCCCACTTGCCTTGCAGGTTCTTCTGGTTGCCCAACCAGAGGAGATGCGGCGCAGGTACTTCTAGGGACGAGGGGCTGGACGCTGGGCTCAGCCACCCTTGGGCTGAAACCCCCACCTCAACCTCTAGTCCCAGGCCCCACGCTCCAACAGGGAGTAGATGCACCGATGGGAAGAGCCAGGCTTTAGGTGAGCTAGCCAGGGATAGGCCCCACACAACAGGGGCGCTTCTCTCCAAGTCTCCGAACCACATTCCGCTGGTGCCTGCCCTATGCGTGCTCAGAACACCAGAGGCACATTTCCTCATAGGCCTCACAGCAGGCGGAAGAAAGGGCGAAGAGTCCTTGGACAGCTCAGCCAGGTCTCAGAGCCGGGCCAGCAAGCAGCTGGACCCTGCCCCACTGCTGACCGTCTCCAGCGATCCTGTTGTCAGCCATGGGCCCCGCCCTCCACCCGTCCCGAGACACGTGGGAACGTGAATTCCCTTGCTCTTGCCAAGTCTCGATTTCCTGTCCCCGGAAGGAAGCTGTCCCATCGGTTCGTGGTTCTCAAATGTTGGTTGCCGTCGTTGAATCCTTTGTCCAAACAAACAAACACACAAACACAGCTTACACAGAACACCTTTCTATCCATCGCTAGAAAAGTGGGTGTCTCCACTGAAAGCAAAAGGACTGGGCCTTCCCTGCCTGTGTTGGGTGAAGCCATCGCTCTCCATACGGACACGTGGGTCGTTGACCAAGGTGAAGTGTGCAGTGCCCAACAGCAACAACAACACTCAACCAGAAGACAGGAAGAAAAAGATAGAAGACAAAGGGGAGTCAACACACAGGATGGTGGACTCCAACCCAACCCTATCATTGTTGTCATCGTGAGTTCTAACTCCCGGCCAACTCCCGGCCAGCCCTGCACCACCCTCCCGACTGATGCTTGTCTGAGGCCCTGGTTGCAGCCAGCGTGTCAATCCAGTGAGCGGACCGGCTTCCCCGTTATCTCTTCCCCTCTACTCTACCCAGCATGAAGTGCTTCCCCGGCCCCTGGTCCCTCCCGATAACAAGTTCAAAGGACATGAGCCACAGTCTCGCCATCCTCACTCCCAGGAGCCTCCTGACGCCTTCCTTCAAGTCAGGCTTGTGTGCTCTCCGGCAGTCCATGAGTGAGTCACTATCCTCTGCCAATGTCATACTTCAAAGCCTCCATCCTGCCTCCGTCTTCCTTACTCACCTTCACATGCGGTGATGGAAAATACCACGGCACATCCCAGGCCTCAGAATGACCCCTTGCCTCTTGGCCACCTTACGGAGGTCTTTTGGTAACAGACTGTCTCACTGCGCTGCACGGGGCTTGATTTCTCCACGGCTATTTCCATGAGACGTCATGGTGGACCCAAGCGAAATGATAGTCTGGCAACTTCCCAGTTTTCTTTATCATGATGCTGCCTCTTGGTCCACTGGTGAAAATGTCCGCTTTTGCCACGTTGAGGCATCACCCTTCCCGAAGGCCATAGTCTTTGATCTTCCACAGGACATGCTTCAAGTCCTCCCGGACTTCAAGCAAGGATGTGACATCTGCATACTACGGACTGTGAATAAGCCTTCTTCCAGTCCCTGACACCACATTCTTGGTCACAGAGTCCAGCTCCGTCGATGACGTGTTCAGTGAGCAGAGTGAATACGTCTGGTGCCAGGATACCATCCTGATCTTAAACGGCCCACCCGATCCTGGTTCTCTTGGTGCGTGCAGAGGTCCCACATGGCACAATTCAGTGTTCTGGAAGGCCCGATCTTTGAAACCCTAACCCACAGTTCGATCCATTGTCACCATCCACATGGTCGAGCACCTTTGCATAGTCAATGAAACACAAGCCAACATGGCTCTGGAATTCTCCACCTGCAGCCTGAGTTCAATGGATGACAGACACCAATTTAAAAGGCGGAGGCTGTTGGCTGGTGAACAACGGTAGGCATCTCAAGAAACCCACGTCACCTCGGAAGATGGGCTGAAAGTGACAAAAAGGTAAAAGGCGGGTAAGCAGCCTCTCCGTAAGGACACCTGAGCAGATGCTTCCACACCGGTTCAGAGGGGATTCAGGGAGTCAGCTCATCGAGGAGAAGACAGCGCAGTCTTACAAGCGTGTATAGCCAGTAAGAGGGAACCTCAAAACAGAGCCCAAACTAGGAGACGGAGAGGAGTGACAAACCCACCCCTAAGCTGGCCACGGCAGCACTCCTCTCTGCGCTTCGGAGAGAGAACATCAGTAGAAGACTTGAACAGCAAGCAGTATTCCTCAGCTTGACCTAATTGGCATTTATAGAACTGTCCATGCGAACCCCAGCACAACACACATGCTTCCCGAGTGCACATGGAACAGGCACGAAGAGACTCTATTCCGGGCCACGAAACGAGTCTCAGATCTGAAAGGGCGGAAGCCAGGCAAATTATAGTCTCTGACAAGAGATTTAAGTTACAAATCAGTAACAAAATGATATCTTAAAAACTACCAAATAGAGATGAAGCACATTTGTAAATAACCCAAGAGTTAAAAAAAAAAACTCTAAGGGAAAATAGTAAATACCTTGAACTCTATACAAAAATGAAAATGGGTAGAATGGACCTATTGTCATGTTCTTTGAGCAACTCCTGGCTTGGAGTGTTTTTATTAGGAAACTGTACACAATCAACGATTCACTGCCCAAGCTAAAAAGGAGGAGCTACTGAAACCCAGAGTAAAGAGAAAAGGGAGCTAGCCATGATGACAAAGGAACCCGAGGAAATGAAAAGTGAGCAGTGATCCTAAGTGAAGCCCAAAGGGGGCTTCTTTAAAACATGAATGCTAAAATTGATGAGCTACTAACGAGCCTGAACAGACACAAAAGGGAAGAAAATGTCAAGTCTCGCTACCAAGAAGAACACAGAAGAGGTTGCTGGAGATGCGACAGACGCTACATGAAGAATGTAAGATGAGTCTGAACTTTGGACCAATGAATGGACAATGCAGATGAAATGAAATGCCTGGGAAGAGGTGAAGGTCCGAAGCGGACTCACAAATGAAATAAAAATTCTGACTAGGTCTAAATCTGTTAAAGAAATTGAATTCATCATTAAAAACCTCCCGGAAAAAAAAAATCAGTCCTAAATGCCTTCATTTCCGAGTAATACCAAACATGTAAGGAAGAAATAATACCAATTCAATACACGGACATTTGCAGAAATTGACATGCTGAACTGGGAACGCAGTATGCTCACCTTCCTACTCTGGGGCCTGCAGTAGGTTTGAACAGCTGGCCTTTGGGTGAGCGGCCCATGGCTTAGCTCACTGTGTAAGCAGGGCTCCTTGGAAAATAAAAATCATTCAAAGAAAGATGAGCCAAATCATAAGACCCCCACTGCATAATTTTACCAAGACCAAGACCTGGGCTCTAGGAATCCAGACATTATGGCATTGCCGTGAAAATAGACAAACAGAACGGCGTTTCCAGAGATGAATAAATGGGGCAAAAGTGAATCTTTTCAAGAAATGGTACTAGACCAGCTGGCTCTCCGGGACGGGGGTGGGGAGGGCAAGCAGGGGTGGCAGGGGGAAGGGAGAGAAAATAAAAGCTCGCCGACTCTCAAAGTCACAAGCCAAGACAAACTCAAGCTGGACCCTCTGCAGACACATACTGGCTAGGCATTGGTCTGCAATCCGATTGGTCAGCGGTTCAAAAGCACCAGCAACTCCGAGGGAGAAGGGCCGGGCTTTGTCTACCCCTGTGAACAGTTATAGCAGTGGTTCTCAACCTTCCGGAGGCCGCGACCCATTCCAACAGTTCCTCATATGGTGGTGACATCCCCTCCCCCCACCACCATAACATTATTTTCGTTGCTACTTTATCACTATCATTTTGCTACTGCTATGAATCTGGGGACTCCTGTGAAAGGATTGTCCGACCCCCAAAGGAGTCATGACCCACAGATTAAAGACTGCTGAGTGACAGTTTCAGAAACCCACAGGGGTCACTGTGTGTCAACATCCACTGTGAGGCAGTAAGTTTGGTTTGGGATACACATAAAAGCTAAAAGCTTTACAACCTCCAGACAGGAACCTGGGAGAAAATATTCTCAACAATGATATAGACAGGTTTCTTAGGCCACAATAAGTACTCAACACAGAAGACAAAGTGATCATTTGAACATCAGCATTGAAGCCTGCTTGTCAAACGAAAGGCAAGCCTCAGACTGGGGGTTGGGTTCCCTTTATGTCGGCCTGCACTCCACAGGAGGGCTGCTATGTCCAATACAGAGAGAATGCACAGCTCTCGGGATGGTTAAAGCCACCAAGTTGATGATATCAAGGGTTGACAAGAATGTGGGGAGCAACCAGAACGCTCACCATTGCTGGTGTCAGAGCCCAAATCCATGGAGGTGGAGCCCATTCTGACTCCTGGCAACCGGGTCCTCTAGCAAGTCCAAAAACATACCGCTGTGGACTTGACTCCCCCTCGTAAGAACACTGTAGGACTGAGGAGAACCTCCCTGTGGGGTTTCCAAGGCGAACCGCTTGACCAGAGTACTGCCATGTCACTCATCACAGAGGGGCTGCGGGGCTTGAACCCTTAGCTTTCCAGGTAGCAGCCAAGTGCTTCGCCACGGCTCGGGAAAACAGTTTGGTAGGTTCTTAAAAAGATAAGATCTGGGCTGAGCCCCGGTGGCGTAAGTGGTTGAGTGCAGGACTGCAGCCCATGGGCTTGGCTGTTCAAATCCAGCAGCGGCTCTCAGGAGCGGCACTGGGTAGCACCCACAACCACCAGAGGCAGTGATGCCCAAACAACAACAACAACAACAACAAAAGGTAAGATCTGGAGGGTGGAGGGGTGGTGGAGTAGAAGTAGATTTCAGGGATCTACAGCTAGCCTCTTCTCTGGCGTACAGACAATGGGGGAGAGAATGAAGGGACACATTGGTACTGGGGCCTAAGTGGAGGGAGGATGTTTCGAGAGTGATGATGGCAACAAGTGTGTAAATGTGGCCTGCATACAATTAATGTATGTATGGATCGTGATGGGAGTTGTATGAGCCCCCAATAAAATGATTTATTAAAAAAGAGAGGGGGAAAGAGGAGCTTATACCAAGGGCTGAAGTAAAAAACATTTGGAAATGAGGGCTGAGCCCCAGTGGCATAGGTGGTTGAGTGTGGGACTGAGGCCCGCAGGCTTGGAGGTTCAAATCCAGCAGCAGCTCTCAGGAGCAGCACTGGGTAGTGCCCACGACCACCAGAGGCAGTGATGCCCCCCCCCCTATAAAAACAAACAAAAAATATTTGGAAATGAAGATGGCAACATGTGTATAAATATGCTTGATACAAATGATGTATGGAATGATGTTATAAGAGCTGTAAGAGCCCGCAATAAAATCATTGGGGGAAAAAAAGGTAAGAATTATCATTCCACATGATCCGGCAATGGCACCCCTCCCTACCTATTCACCCAAGAGAAATGAAAACAAATCCACACAAAGACTTGCACCTACATATGCATAACCCTATCATTTATCATAGCCCCAGTTGGAAAGAACCCAGACGTCTGTCAACAGGTGAATGAATAAACAAGCTGTGTGGCCTGTCCGTGCCCTAGAGTACTACTCAGCAACGAAGAGGAATGCACGATGGCTAGAGGCACCCACGCAAATGCCTCTTAAGTGGAGGATGCTGGGTGAAAGAAGCCAAACCAGTAAAGAACACAGAGTGCATGGTTCCATTCAGAAAACATCGCCAGGTTCTGAACAATTTAATCCACAGGGACAGAACATTAGCCATGAACTGCCTGGGACCAGGAGCACAGTTGAAGGTCACTATAAGGCCTAAGGGGTGACTTTGGCAGGAGTGGGGGTATTACATTGTTGGCATTGGGTTGCTAACCACAGATTAGAAGTACAACCCCACCCCTCACCCCCACCCCAGCTGCTTCAGGGGAGAAAGATGAAGCGACCTGCTCCCATGGATTAGTAGCCTCCCCCTTACAGAAGGGCCTTGGGGAGGAGAAGAGCCAGTCAGGGTACAGTGCAGTGAGCAACGATGAAGCATACAACTTCCCTCCAGTTCCTAAATGCTTCTTCCCTACCACTATCATGATCCCAATTCTACCTTACAAACCCGGCTAGACCAGAGGATGTACCCTGGTACAGAAAGGAACTGGAAACAAATGGAATTCAGGACAGATGATCCCTTCAGGACCAATGGTGAGAGTGGAGATACTGGGAGGATGGAGAGAAGGTGGGGTAGAAAAGGGGAACCAATGACAAGGATCTACATATAACCTCCCCTCTGGGGGGTGGACAGCAGGGAAGTGGGTGAAGGGAGACATCAGACAGTGCAAGATATGACAAAATAATAATAATTTATAAATTATCAAGGGCACATGAGGGAGGAAGGGAAGGGAGGCAGGTGGAAAAGGAGAAGCTGATGTCAAGGGCTCAAATAGAAAGTGAATGTTTTGAGAATGATGATGGCAGCAAATGTACAAATGTGCTTGACACAATGGATGGACATGTGGATTGTGGTAAGAGTTGTAATGGGTCCCCAATGAAATGATTAAATATATACATACATATATATATATATATTTGTAGCTCCAGGAACTATATGGGGTCACTATGCGTTAGAGTCACTTGTGGGTGGTAAGTTTGGCTTTGCTTTCGGTTTACCCCCATTTAGGACACAACAGTTAAAGCTTGTCAGTTACCTGGCAGGTTGGCAGTTCGAACCCCATCCCCCTGAGGCTCTGCAGAGGAAAGGTGTGGCTGTCTCCTCTAGTACATACGGACGACCTTGGAACCCTGCGAAGCTAACTCAATGCCAACGAGCTTTTGGTTGGGGTTCTTGGGTCTGCCAAGGTTCACCCACCTACATACTTAAGACAGGGACATCTGAGGTGCAAAGAATTAAAGCTTCGGAAGGCAGATGCATTTCAAAGTGCATGTTTCTCTTTGGGAGGGGGTGGTCCCATCCCCTGTACCTCTTCTGTCATTCCTGAGTGTTCAAACCACAAGCAGAACCTGAGACCTGAGACTTTGCCCCAACCCTCTGCCTGCCTGGCAGTGGGCACACAAGGTGATCAAGGAAACAGCGCTTTTCCTTCCGAATTCAAAGAACCACACGACAAACCCGTTGATCTCTTGGTCTGGTTCTGCACACAGCTTCTCAGATAAACTGTGAAAGGGGCCCTCTGACCACCCAGTTTCCTGAGTATTTTAATTCTCTTTCTATTTTATTTTTTAAACAGAGATCACATTCAAATAAGTAAATCGTTGATGGCTAAAGAGGAATGAGTATGTTGAGGCCTCAGGAGTTCCCCTGAAGCAAGGAATTGATCATATCCTTCCTCAATCCCTGGGCTGGAACAACTGAAACCTGCAGAGCAAGGGTTCCCAACCTTTCTGACCCCGCGATCCTTGCAGACAGCTCCACGTGTTGGGGTGCCCCCCCAACCATAAAACTTTTTGTTGCTAGTTCATACTGTCATTTTGCTTCTGTGCTAAATGGGGTGACACCTGTGAAAGGGTTTTTTGATCCTCAAAAGGGTGTGACCCACAGGTTGAGAACCACTGCTGTAGAGAACAAAATAAACTTCAACGGCTTCTTCAAAACCTGATGATCAAATATTTTTCTGTCTCCCAGTCCGTCTCCATACCTTCCCTTTCACGGCTCTTCAGCTAGACACCTAGGCCCAGGTTCCAGAAGGTTCTGTCTCTGTCCTCTTCATTAGTCTGAGTCTCTGGAGCCCAGGGAAATAGACCTTGATACCTTCCAGGGGGCTCTCAAAGATAGCCCTTCCTCCAACCATCTCAGCACAGATGTCAGAGATCGCTCCCACCTACCACCATACAGGGCATGTCATAAGATGGCCATATGGACCTACCCTGACCCTTGTCCTCTTCTGGAATACCCTGGTGTTGTTCTCTAAGAGCAGCAGACAGGCTAGCCATCCCCACCCCCACCCCCGACCCCTGCAAACTCCTAACAAATCAGTTCCTCTTAATGAAAAATCATTTCCTGTCCTCAAGTGAGATGGATATATGAAGGAGGAGGAGAAGAAGAAGAAAACAAAAAAATAGCACACCCAAGCACATCTCTAACAATACTGCCCCGCACCTCTCATTCTGGCCTGGGAACCCTCACCACGGTCACACAAGAAGCCAGTCCTGTTCTTTCCCTAATGACCCTGTTTCTAGACCCCCAGAAAGCTTTCTGCCTTAAAGCAAGACAAGCAACATTACAGTCTGCCATCTGGTCTTGCCGATAGAGGGTCACAAACTCTGTCGACAGATAAGCCCAGTGTGACATTTGGGGACTGTGTCTAGACGCTTCCGGCCAGGGCAGGAGTTAAGTCGCAGTCTGCCAATGCGTCCTGGGTCTTGGAAGGAAGCCGTGTATGCCCGCCTCAGAGGGACGGCCCCATGATCATTCTGCTTCCTGGCGCATCACTCTGCGTCACTGGCGTGCACCCTGCGAGTCTCAGGAGGGGCTTGTCGATGGATGAGCGCCAGCCGGAGCCACTTCAGTTGGGCTTGGCTGGGCCGCCTCCTTGAGAAACAATCGCACCTTGACAGAAAGCTCTTCCTTACACAGAGATGAGTGTCTCTGGATTTGTTTCTTTAGACGGGGGGGGGGGGGGGGGGGGGGGGGG
>PVJH01029759.1:0-25857 GCA_004026705.1 Nesogale talazaci | reverse complement strand
GTCAATTCCCGCTCACAGGAGCAAAGGCTGGGCCTCCTACTCCCACCACCAGGGCAGTGATGCCTAAAAAAAAAAAAAAAAAAAAAACTGAGTGTGGAGAACTCTGTATAAATTATATACATGCAACTGTACAACTCTTCTTGATATGATTAAATGATTGAATTATATGCTATGTGGATTATGTCCCAATAAAACTTAAAAAATTACATAGATGCATTCTTTGTTGGATATGTGACCTATAAATATATTTTAACCATTTTATTTGGGATTTGTACAACTCTTATCATAATCCATACATATATCTGTTGCATGTCAAGCACATTTGTACATTTGTTGCCAACATCATACCCAAAACATTGCTTTTTACTTGAGCCCTTGGTATCAGCTCTTCATTTTTCCCTCCCTCCCTGCTACCCCTCCCTCATTAACCCTTAATAATTTATAAATTATTATTATTTTGTCATATCTTATACTGTCTGACATCTTCCTTCACCCATTTTTCTGTTGTTCATCTCCCAGAGAAGAAGCTATGTGTAGATCCTTATAATCAGTCCCCCCTTTCTGCCCTACCTTCCCTCCACCCGCCCAGTATTGCCACTCTCACCCCTGATCCTGAAGGGATCATCTGTCCTGGGTTCCCTACGCTTTCAGTTTCTATCTGTACCACTGTACACCCTCTTCTCTAGCCAAATTTGTAAGGTAGAATTGGGATCTTGATAGTGGAGGGTAGGAAGCATTTAATAACGAGAGGAAAATTGTAAGTTTTGTCTTTGCTACACTGCACTCTGACTCCTCTCCTCCCTGCAACCCTTCTGTAAGAGAATGTCCAGTTGCCTGCAGATGGGCTTTGGGTCCCCAATCTGCACTGCCCCTCTTTCACAATGATATGATTTTTTTGTTCCTTGATGCCTAGCTGATCCTCTCAGCACCTCATGATCACACAGACTGATGTGATTCTTCCATGTGGGCTTTCTTGCTTCTGAGCTACATGGCTGCTTGTTTATCTTCAAGCCTTTAAGGCTCCAGACACTATATCTTTTGATAGCTGGGCACCATCAGTTTTCTTCACCATATTTACTTATGCACCCACTTTTCTTCAGCGATCGTGTTGGGAAGGTGAGTATCATGGAATGCCAGTTTAATAGAACAAAATATTCTTGCGTTGAAGGAGTATACTTGAGTGGAGGCCTAATGTCCATCTGCTCCCTTAATATATGCACATAGATCTATTTTTCCATCCTCACAATTACATATGTACATGCCTTTATTTGGACTTCTATAAATGTCCTTTGCCTCCTAGTAAGAACTATTTACTTTTTTTTTGGGGGGGGGGGCATCACTGCCCTCAGGTGGTGGGAGTAAGAACTATTTACTTTTACTTTCCTCTTATCCCACTATCATGATCAGCCTTCATTTGGGTTTCAATAATTCCTCTAAGTTATATTACTCTTGATCAATCCCTACCAGACCTCCTACACTGTCCTCACCACTGACTTTTGATCACTTGTTTTTCCCTTGTCCCTGGGTTTGTTAACACTACTTTCTTTCCCCCACCTCCCCCTCTCCCATGTCCCGTAGAAACCGTTGATCCTGTTATTTTCTTCTCCCAATTGTTGATCCCGCCTATCTTGTCGAGATAGACCTGCAGGGATAACAATATGCACAAAAACAAGACAGAGCAAAACAAAGCAACAGAAGAAAACAAAACAGCAACAAAAGCTATGACAAAAAAAGAAAACCCTGTAAATAGTTCAAGGACTGTTTGTTGGCCTTTAGGAGTGCTTTCCAGCTGAGTCTGATGGGGAGTCATGCTCTGGCCCCAAAGTCTGTTTCTGGCAATCCCTCGGGACTTTCTTGCTCGATTCCCCTTGCTGTTCAGTTGCACGCCCTTAGTGTTCGCCCTCGATGTGACGGGTGCAGATTCAGTGAGGGTGCAATTCCCACACTGTGTATCCCGTGCTGTCCCCTGGAGGGCTATGGGTCAGTAAGGGATGCCCTGTCTTGTAGTGAGGATAGCCACATGACCCACTCTATGCATTGACTGCTCTGAGTGGGAATATCATCCTCAAGGATTGGTGGGCCAGGATGTGCTCCACTTGCATTTCCTTCCCCTTCATTTGCTCCTGTGTGCTCTGGTCAGACATGTGCCTCTCCCTGTAGCTTCAGTGCTGCCCTCTGAAGTAAATTCTTCTGCAGTTGGAATTGGGGCCGGCCCCTCAGACCTCTCTACTGGCTCCCTGCTTCATGCCAGTATCTTGCATTCCCATCTTGGAGCCAGAGTTGAAGTCTGGTCCCTCTTTCCCTGTGGAGATATAAACAATACCCTCCCCTTGGGTGGGTCAGTGCCTTGTTGACCCACTACCCATTTCCTTTCTTTTCTTTTTCCCTTTACTCCACCTCTTTTTCAGTTGGTTGCCCTGTGTGTCCCTGGATTTGGTATGACCCCTGACATTTTACCTGGACCCACCCCAGGATTATTTGTATTCAGTAACTTTTTCCCTATGCTCCTTTTATGTTTATAAATATTTTCCCACAGTTTTCAGATTTTTTTAATACTGCCATTTTTCTTCTGAAATGTGAAAACACACACAGAACACATCCACCATGCAGCATCAACACTGTCTTTTGCAAGAGAGACTGTTTAGCATTATGGTGACATTTGAGCAATCTTTTTTTTTACGGGTCACACTTTTGTCATCATTTCAAGTACTCTTTGCCTTATCCTATGTCATGAAGGTTTTGTCTGAAGCGTTCTTCTAAATGCATTACACTTTACATTCAGATATTATTTTTTTACAAAGTGTGAATATAGGTTCATTATTTTTGTATATGGATGACACAATTGTTGCACATTTTTTTTAAGACTGTATTTTCTCCCCAGAATTGCCTTTGTGCTTTTGTAAAAGCTCGGTTGGCCGATTATGCTTCTGGTTCTCTGTTGAACAAGGAAGGATCCCCTGTAGCAGGGGTTTCCTTCTTGGCTGCTAAGTGCTGGAGGGAGAGAGGTGAGACTTTCTACTCCCCTAGAGAGTCCCAGGCTCCAGTCTGACCGCTGGGGTTGCTATGGGTCAGAACGAATTTGATGGCCGTGAGTGTAGTTCTTTGTTTACTGAATAAAGATGACCAAAGGAAAACCAGCACAGAATATTGGAAGTACCATGGACTGTCAACAGGACAAACGGATCTGTCTTGAGGGAAGTAGATCCAGAGAACTCCTTAGAGGCAAAGATGGTGAGACTTGCGTGCTTTGGAGATGTTGTCAGAAGAAGCCAGCTCCTGGAGAAGGACACCAAGCTTGTTAAAGTGGAGGGGCAGTGAAAAAGAGGAAGGTCCTGGACGGAGACATTGGCTCAGGGGCTGCACCAGTGGGCTCAGACATTTGAATGACCGTGAGGACAGTGAAGGACTGGACGGTGTTTCGTTCTGTTCTACATGGAAGTGGCTTGACGGAGTCTAACAGCAGCTGCTAACTCCATCCATCTATGTGCTAGCCCTTTGACACCTGCACAGTGTTGGATGCCGTAGTTTCATAGGCAAGCCTTAAAATAGGGTACCATGATGCTCACTGAAGCAACACACATACGAATATAAGCAATATGATTCCTCCAAATCAGCTTGTCTGTATCATCTATCAAAAAATAAGGAGGAAGAGGAGGAGAAGAAGACAACTGCCGGAATATTTTTGGAATTATTTGAAATCTATAGATTTATTGGGACAGAGTTGATATTACTATGTTAGACCTTCTCATTCATGCATATGGTATGTCTATTCATTTATTTAACTCGTTTATCTTTTTCCCATCAGTGGTTTGTAGTTTTAAGCATACAGATCAGGTACACATTTTTTTAAGAGTTTCATTGACAAGTAATTTACATATTGTATAATTCAATAGTTCAATCACTCAATTATATCAAGGAGAATTGTACAATCACCCCCACATCAGTTTGTTAAAAGATTCCCCCTCCTAAGGTCAAAGCATTTCCAAGATGAGTTATGCAACCACAGTCCATTCTAGTGCTGCTGCCTCCCCCCACATCCCATCTTCACTATTTACTTCTGAGATGCCCTTCTCCCCCCCCCCCACTCATCCGCCCTCCACCCCTGCATTCCCTAGCACCCCTGGTATCAGTTATTCTCATTATGCATCCACTAAGCACTCCTCCTGTGGTTCACAGCTGGGGGACCCAACAGAAAAGAATAGCCAACAAAACCATGCCAAGGTGGTAAGCCTAAAAACCTAATAGTGTACAAAGATACAAATAATGCATAAGAAGGGACAGACCTCAACAATATTCAAAAATCCAGGGAAGAAATTTCTGTCATGGAACCAGTAAGAGATACTTGCTCCCAGAATATGTTCAGGCCCTAGTATCAAGGTCAGTCCAGCATAATCGAGATTACAAGGGTCTCTGTCTGATAGTAAGGCTGTTTGAGACTCTTGCCTGTGGCTAGCGTGGATATGCCAGTGACTCAGCCTGACCAGATCCTCTGAAGATGCGTTGAGAGTTCCCACCATCCCCCATAGCCCTCCACAAAGTGAGTGTTCATAATTTTTTGCTCTGATGCGTCTCACTATATTTAAATTTTGTAATTGTCACCTCTGTACCACACAAGTTGGTGTGTTTTTTTGGTGTGGACTTAGTTGACTCCTCATTTGAAAACAAGCCTTTAAGACCCCAGACACTATTCCGATTTATAGCCAGGCACCATCTGGTTTCTTCACCACACTTTGCTGTAGCCCCCTTACCTTCGGTGATAACTTCATGAAGGTGGGTACGTAGCAGAGTCATGATGTAGGAACGAATTTTTTGCAAGTTGATGCTAGGATTTAGTGTGGGCCCCAAACATTCCTGGATCTATGCCTTTTATTTTTAATTTGTTGTAACCAATACATATATCCTACTGTTCCATAATTCAACCATGTCAAACATAATTGTGCAATTTCTTCCAAAATCTTACATGTTTTCCAAAACATACTTTTTTGTACTGAACTTCTTGACATCATCTCCCTCTTATCTCCCCCACTCCTCTATATCCCCCTTCCCCAAGCCCCTGTCACAGATTCTTTCCCTATAGGCTCCCATCCATGGGTTTCATTTCCTGAACTATCAGGCAACAAGTGACACAAGTGCTTCAAGGGGGTGAACCTCAATGGTGATGCACCTGAGATACACCCTAAGATAAAAAAGCATATGTAGAATATAACAGAATGACTCTCACAGGATTGCCGTGTAGAGCATTGAAGTCATGGACACATATTGATAGGTTTATATCTGAGTATTTATTTTGGAAGAGGCATTAAAATGATCTTATTCTACATTTAACTTTCAAATAAATAATTGTCAATATATAGAAATATGTTTGGATTTTGTCACACCACCTTATAATCTGTGACTGCATTAAATCTACTTTTTAGTTCTAGGAGGATATCTATCTATCTATCTCTCTGCATTACCACATCTCTATGTATACATATGTGGTGTTATATAATTGTCAATTCAAGCATTAAGCATGTAGAGGTGGAGACCAGCCTGTCAATCAGAGCATAGCCAATGAGGCTTCTTTGTGGGCCTGGCCTTCTCCTGAGAACTCTGGGGAATCCTAATTATTTCCATTTTGGAGGTGGGAGACTCTCTGCTCAAACCCTGGGAGACTTAGCAGCTGACGATGCAGCCCTGGGTGCTGGAGAAGTCATGCAGAGACTCCTTCCGGCTCTGAGATGTTCCCAACACCACTGGATCCGAAGACTTTCTACCAACTGACCTGAGATCGTCCTGCATTTGGGGTCATTGCATGTGTTCCGTGAGTCTGAAGGAGACTTTATAGACTGGTAGCAGACATACGGGCTTATATTGGACTTATGGACCTGATCTGGACTGGGCTGGGATGTTTGCTCAATGTTCAATTGCTCTTGTATGTAAATTTCTTTCTTGGACACATATGTGTGTCCATGGATTTGTTTCTCTAGTCTATCCAGACTGCCATCACACGCCTCATTGCCTCTGGGTTGACTCCAATTCATCATGACCCAATCGGGTAAAGCAGAACCGCTTCATGGGGTTTCCAAGGTTGTAAATCTTTACACTTGATCTTAACTGAAAAGCTGCCAAGTGATTACACCTGTAAAGCAGATTACTTTCTCTTTCTCCAGTGAGTGCCTGATGGGTTTGAACCACAGACCCTTTGGTCAGCAGCCTAATTAACCCATTGTACAAAAAAAAAAAATTCTATTACCCTTTAATTCCATCTTTCCATCAACTTTTTCCTCCCATAAACAAGGCCTTTTACCATCACCATCAGTCTGAATTTTAAACAGATCCTTGAACTGGTGGCGTATAGCCATCAGCTAGCCATCAACTGTAGCTCTGGTCTCCTCTCCAGTTGTTTTTCCAGAACTACTACTTCCACCATGAAGCTGGGTGAGTTTTCCCAATTCAAACTTGGGCTTCTTCAGCATTCTGACTTTCTGAGAAACACATCATGGGAAGGACAGACAGATTGGCAAGCCTTTTCTAGGTCTTTCCCAATTGACCACTTCTTTCAAGTTATTTGTCTGCACCTCAGACAAAAGACCTCCATCCTCTTTGCCCCTGCCTCCTGGATTTGGTGGACTCATTTGGTGCTAAAGTCTTCCAAATCTGATTGCTGCATTTTTTTTTTTTTTTTAGAAAACCAATAGAAAAAAAAGTTTACTTGTGTTTTGTGTTTTATTGACTACACCAAGGCATTTAACTGTGTGGATGATAACAAACTAAAATGAATCAGAAAGGACTCTTTTCTTTCCCCTCTGTATGCTTTTTGAGAACCATTGTTTTTAAAAAGCTGACACCTTATTGTGCCCAAACTAATTGTGCATTCAAAGGAACATCAGTCTTTCCATGCTTTTTGGTTTTGTTTTTAGGGCATTCCTGCCCTCTAGTGGTGAGAGTAGGAGGCCCAGTCTTTGCTCCTGTGGAGCTGCTGCTGGAATTGAACCTCCATCCCAGTGGGCCGCAGTCCTGTGCACAACCACTATGCCACCAGGGCTCAGCCCCTTTCCGTGCTTTTTTTTTAAATCCATGAGATTACCCCATCGTAGACTTTAATTTGTTTTTTTAATTCTGCCTGTCAGGAATTACAAAAGGAGACTATTTGTCAAATGTCTATCATGTTAGTTTTTGTTTTAATTTACACAATCTTCAGAGACAATGAAAATTGATCGAACTCTTGGTAAAATGACTTCTGTGATATAGAATCCTAATTCTGTTGTATATCCAAATAGTTTTAAAAAGTCTATATATCTCAAAGACTACATACTCATCATACATACTTCAGAAGAAAATAGTTGCAAAACACTCATAGAAGAAGAAAGCTCAGTGAGTTTTATTATAATGAGAATTAAGATCATGACAATTCCTGTGTAGAATGATTTAAAGAATCCCCCAGCCCTCCATCTCTGGCCCTACCACCTTCCGGGAAATGGTGACTCAAGACAAAACATTCGAACACAGCCATAGAAGGTTGAACCACCAGAGCATATTACCCCAAAAGCAAACTCACTGCCAGGGAGCTGATGCTGACTCTTGACTCATGAGCTGCTCTGTGGGTTAATGAGGTTATTTAAGTTTATGGGCTGGTGGATTTGAACTGCTGACTTGTTGTTGCAGCCCACGACACCGTCCGGGCTCTTCTTGGAGCATATTCCAAACCAAATTCACTGCCATCAAGTCAATTCTGACTCACAGAAACCTTCCAGGACCGAGCAGAACGCACACGTGCCCCCCTCTCCCCATTATGGGAGCATAAAGCCTCATCTTTTCCCCTCAGAGCAGCTGATAGATTCGAACTACCGACCTTGCAGCTCGCCTTCATAACTTCCTACTCCACCAGGCTTCTTTCTCCAAAACAGAAAGGGATTATTGGTAACAGAGGCTACTACCAAGAGCAATTGTGAATGTTAAATAAGAACATGTGTGTGCAGTCGGGCACCTGGCATGGAGCAAATACTCAGTAATAACTATCAGTGAGTGTCTGGGTGGAGCTGCATCTCAGGACTATTAATCTGGCAGGAGGGGGTCAAGTAGTGTAAGCAACTGGCTTTCCTTCTGAAAAGAGATCCAGAGGCTTCCAAGGTTTGTGTCAAGAAAACCAGAAAAAGAAGACTCTCTCAATGCGATGAGAAGTCTTGGAAATTGAATGAACGGGAGTTGGTGAAGGTCGGGGAAGGGGTCCTGATGCTACCTCTGTGCTTTATATTCTAGAGTTCTGGCACAATGCAGTGCAAGTCTTTCTTGTCAAGGGTTAGTCTTTGAAACCCACGGGGAGAGAGTTCGACTGTGTCCTAAGAGTAGGAATAGACGTGAAGGCAGTGAGTTTGGTTTGGGTTCTTTGAATGAATACCAGCATTCTAGACCCTGGGCTTTCCCTTCATACCCTCTACCTTGTTCTCCCTCAAACCTCTCCCCCATCCGTGACACACTCACCACAAGTCCTCCCATCCTCCTTCATCAGCCAGCTCCAGCACCTCTACACCTTGCAAACTCCTTCATTCTCTCCTAGGCTGCCTCAGCCAGAAGACTGAACTCAAGACTAAGGGGGGTGGGGGGGTGGGCGGGGATTGTCTTTGAAACAGGAAATAAATATCTCTCAGATCTGAGCCTCTGCTTTCTTTGGGTAGAAATTCCTTGAGTTTTACTGTAAGATTTACCTTTTTCTTTCTGTAAAACAAAACATAAGTTTCTTTGTCTTTGAATTCTAGTCATTGCCTACAATTCGCAGAACCTTAGAGGCACTTGGAAGCAGTATGCACAAGCCAGGCCCAAACATTGCCACAAAAGTTCTGTGGCCTTTTTTCATTGCAGAAATTATCCAGTTCTAGGACACTGAAAGCTACAACCTGTTTAATGCTTCTGAAGTGAACTTTGTTCATTGAATGCCATTGAGAGCATGGGAAAATCAAATCTAAGAGTGATCGTGAGCCTCCCTGTGAACTCCCATTTGTGACTTAAACAAGCATTGTGGTTCTTCAACATGTTGATTTGTGTCAAACCAAATGCAGCTCAGAAGATCAGTGGCTACTTCAAAAAGCTTTCACTTTTTCTAAGTTAATTTTTTTCCTACATATTAAATTAGGAAACAGAATTTCTGCATTAAGGAATTGCAATGGGACAACTTTTAAACTTGGTACCTCAAAGTCTATTGAAGACACCAAAATTAAATATCTATACACCTACACATACTCTCTGAAGAGTCTGCTAAGATCCAAAGCCAGAACTGAGTTCAAATGAACAGAAAATGTCTGAAACAATCAGACTTGATCATCATATATGTTTCATCCTTACTTTATATGCAAGAATACATTTTGTTTTTGTTTTTGTTTTCGTTTTTTTTGTGGGCATCACTGCCTCTGGTGGTCCTGGGCGCTACCCAGGATTTGAACCGCCAAACCCGCAGGTTGCAGTTCCGCACTCAACCACTTACACCACCAGGGCTCAGCCCGCAAGAATACATTTTGTCTGATCAGTTATTAGGGAAAAGGCCTTAGGACTAGTTTTAAGTAATTTTGGCCACTATCTCAAGTTCTGTGAGGAACTTTTGGTCCTTTTGCCTGTATCTGAGGATACAAGGAGTCACTTTTAGAAGCCTTTCCACAAAAGATGGAGTGGGTACCAGAGAAAATCCAGATAATAGTGCTTGTTGGTTTGCTTGTTTTTTTCCCTGAACTCAGACAGAATTATATAACACTTAAAAAAAAAATTTTTCCCGAGGACTCTCTCTCTCTCTCTCTCTCTCTCTCTCTCTCTCTCTCTCTCTCTCTCTCTCTTTCTCTCAGCCACCTCTCCGTCCTTAACTCCTGTCCCTCTCCCTCTTCCCCTTCCCCCATGTCCTCCTCCCCTCCCTCCACTCCCTCTCATACTCCATACGGACCTTCCTTGCAGGACTGAGAAAGAAGAAACTGATCTGTCTTGGAAGTACAGCCAGAGGGCTCCTTCAAGGCAAGGATGGCTACACTTCATCTTACAGATTTGGACTTGCTGTCTGGAGAGAGCCCTGGAGAGGGACACCGAGCTTGGTAGAGCAGTGGGGGAGTAAAATAGAGGACAACCCCACATGAGCTGGATGGACACGGTGGGCTCAGGCACAGGAACAATGGTGCAGACGGCACAGGACCGGGCAGTGTTTCGTTTCGTTGTGCGTGCAGTTGCCGTAGGGTGCAGAGAGCAGCACAAACTGAGGGTCTACTCCCTGGTTATAGGGGTACAGTCTAACCTGTCAATCAGGTCGCAGTCTGATTGATGCCTCCTGGTAGGCGTGGCCTTCTCATGAGGATCATGGGAGTTTTCTTCTCTTTGCTGGAGGTGGGACACACTCTCTCTACTTCCCTTCCCGTTGACAAGCCACATGGAGTCACGCTAGCGACAGCCAGAGCTCGGCTGTGCCTCCACCGCCGTTGGATCCACAGGCCTTTCCACCCACTGGCTGGTGAGTGATCTTTCTGCATTCGGCATTATCGCATGTGCTTACTTGAGTCTGAAGAGAAATTCCTGAGCTGATACTGGACTTATGGGCTAATATCAAACTTATGGACTTGATATGGAATGGGCTGGCATGTTTCATTGATGCATCATTACTTCTGGATATAACTCTCTCTTACATATGTGGATGACTGTCAGTGAATTTGTTTCTCTTGTCAACACAGTCTGTTAGAAACTGTGTGACCTTGAATAAGTTACCTAGTCTTTGATAATTTGTGAATTATTAAGAGTTCATAGGGGAGGGGGAGGGGGTAGGAGGGGAAACATGGGGAGCTGATAGGGGGTGCTAAGTAGAAGGAGGAGGTTTCGAGAATGATGACGGCAACAAAAGGACAAATGTGGTCTGCACACAACTGATGTATGTATTGACCGTGATAAGAGTTGTATGAGCCCCCCCAAAATGACTGATAATTATAATAAAAGGCACTTAGCCTTTAAAAAGAGATTTTCCCAAATTACACAAGGATCTTTTAAAATCATATAAAGGATTTAAAAATCTTATAGAAGTTTATCAATACATATGCATCGCTGAAAAGCAGTGGTGAACACATGAAGCATATCGCCACATTGGAAGAACTGGAGGAAATGATGCTAAGTGAAGTAAGCCAAGCGCAGAAGGACAAGTACAACATGAACCTGCTGAGATAAGCTTTAAAAAAATGCAAAAGTAGGGCTGAGCCCCAGTGGTGTAAGTGGTTGAGTGCGGGACTGCGGCCGGCAGGCTTGGCGGTTCAAATCCAGCGGCGGCTCTCAGGAGCAGCACTGGGTAGCGCCCACGACCACCAGAGGGTAGTGATACCCACAAAATAAAACAAAAAAATAAACAAACAAACAAAAATGCAAAAGGGGCATAGGGAAAACACTATATACAAAAATTCCTGGGGTGAGGCCCAGGTAGTATGACAGGGGCCAGACCAAATCCAGGGCTACATATGATAGCCAACTCAAAAGTGGGGGGGGGGGGGGGGGAGCAGATAGCAATGTGTAGCAGGACAACAGGACACTACCCTAGTCAAGGGGAGGGTATTGCTTATATCTCCATAGGGAAAGAGGGACCAGACTTAAACCCAATGTTCCAAACTCAATGTTCCAGGATGTGAATGTAGCATGAGGGCATGGAGCAGGGAGCCAGTGGAGGGTTCTGAGAGCCCAGCCTCAATCCCAACTACGTGGACAGCTGCCCCTCCACCCAGAAGAAATTACTTTAGAGGACAGCACGGAAGTTGCAGTTCAGGGAGAGGGACAGGTCTGACCAGAGCGCACAGAAGCAAATGAAGGGGGAGGAAGAGAGTGTGGAGCACAGCCTGGTCCACCAAGGTTGGAAGATGATCTCCCCACTCAGAACAGCCAATTCACAGAGAGGACCATATGGTTGGCCCCACTATGAGACACAATGTCCTTGCTGACCCATGGGGACAATACTGGAGACACAAGGTGGGGATTGCACCCAGTCTGACCCCACCACAGGGAGGCAAAACACTTAGGGTGTACAGCAGAGCAGAGGTGAAGCAGAGAATGGAGGTACTGAGGGAGTGGCAAGGATAGGCTTTGAGGCCAGAGTGTGGCACCCCATTGGACTCAACCAGAGGACACTCCTAGAGGTCAACAAACAGACCTTGAGCTATTTATAGGTTTTGTTTTGTTGTTATTATTTTAATTATTTTTACTTATTTATATATTTTTCTGGACATTGTTTTGTCGTTATTGTCATTTTGTTTTCTTTTGTCGCTTCATCTTGCTATGTCTTGCTTTTCTGTGCATATTATTATCTCTTCAAGTCTATGTAGATAAGAGAGGCTACATGAACAGTTTAGAGGAGAAAACAATGGGACTGATGGTTCCAGGGAGAATGGGATAGGGGGAGGTGGGGGAAAGGAGGTGATGTTGACCAACCCAGGGAAAAGGGAACAAGTGATCCAAAATCAGTGGTCAGGTGGGTGTAAGAGGCCTAATAGGGATTGATCAAAAGTAACGTAACTGAGAGAAATTACTGAAACCCAAATGAAGGCTGAGCATGATAGTGGAATGAGAGGAAAGTAAAAGGATATAGAGGAAAGAAATAGGAGGCTAAGGGCTTTTATAGAGGTCTAAATACAGGCAGGTACATAGGTAAATATATTTATAGATGATGATGGGGAAATAGATCTATGTGCATATACTTACAGGGTTGATATGTAGGCAGAAGATGGACAATGAGCCTTCACTCAAGCACTTCCTCAATGCAAGAGCACTTTATTCTATTAAATTGGCATTCCATGATGCTCACCTTCCCGACACAATTGCTGAAGACATGTGTGCATAAGCAAAAGTGGTGAAAAAAGCTGATGGTGCCCAGCTATAAAAAGATACAGTGTCTGGGGTCTTAAAGGCTGGAAGATAAACGAACAGTCATCTAGCTCAGAAGCAACAAAGCTCATGTGGAAGAAGCACACCAGCCCGTGTGACCATGGGATGTTGAAGGGATCAGGGATCAGTCATCAAAGAACTAAAAACTATATCATTATAAATGAAGGGGAATGGGCTGAGCCCCGGTGGCGTAGTGGTTGTGTGCGGGACTGCAGCCCACTGGGACGGAGGTTCAATTCCAGCAGTGGGGCTGGGCCTCCTACTCCCACCACCAGAGAGCAGTGATGCCCAAAAAACAAAAACAAAAAAACAAAATAAATAAATAAATGAAGGGGAATACAGATTGGGGACCCAAAGCCCATTTGTAGGTAAAGTAATATCCCCTTACAGAAGGGTCAAGGAGAGGAGAGGAGCCTGTCAGGGTACAGTGTAGCAAAGATGAAACATGCAACTTTTCTTTAGTTCTTAAATACTTTATCACCTACACTCTCATGATCCCAATTCTACCTTACAAATTCGGCTAGACCAAAGGATGTACACTGGTACAGATAGGAACCAGAAACATGGGGAATCCAGAATAGATGATCCCTTGAGGACCAGTGGTGAGAGTGGAGTTACCAAGAGGTTGGAGGGAAGGTGGGGCAGAAACAAGGAACTGATTATAAGGCCTCCACCCTGGGGTACGGACAACAGGGAAGTAGTTGAAGGGAAACATCAGACAGTGTACAATATGACAAAATAATAATAATTGATAAGTTTTCAAAGGTTCATGAGGGGAGAGGGAGGGGGAAAATGAGGACCCACCAAGGACTTAAGTAGAAAGAAAATATTTTGAGAATGATGACGGCAAGAAATGTACAGACGTGCTTGGCATACATACAATGGATGGATGTATGGATTGTGATAAGAGTTATATGAGGTCCCAATAAAATGTTTAAATAAATAAAATTGGGGAAAAATAAGTTTATCAGTACAGGTCACCTAATGTATAGTATCTTAGTTTGCCCTGGAGGAAGGTAAATTATGATTAGAATATGATGAATGTAAAGATTTCCAAGACAGTTTACCCCCAGATAGGAACCAAAAATTACTTAGGGCAATCCCCAATGCCTTTCCCCCAATACTTGATTGGAAAAACTTTTTTTTTGGCATAAAAATAGGGGGAAAGTGTGTACGCGTATCAATCCTACTTATTCCAGCTCATTTTGGATTCAATGCTCTAGATAAAAAGAACTATGGGCCGTTAATACAGTACTTACATGTACTCTGCACTGCTTGCTTGGGTTAGAAGACATGGTTCAGTGGGGAAGACTACTCCCACCTCCACCCTGAGTCATCGACTCAAGAGCTTGCCCAAACTGCAACCAAGCAGATGATGAGAGCTACACCATTGTGGCCCCTCGATCACCACAGTTATGAGAGCTGACCCAGAAAAGTCAATCAATCAATTCATCTTTCAATGGACTTAAAACCCATCTCTGCCACTCTTATAAAAACTTCACCATTGGGAAAACAAATGCTTTAAGGAATAAACCAAAGGCATTTCTATTGACCCCAAGAGAAAAGAAGCCAGAGGGCCCTCCTTTACCTAAAACAAAGGAACCACCAAGCGGATCTCAAAGACTGTGTTGGCTATCAAGGAGCTCTGGTGGTTTTGTCAGGCAGGAGGTTCACACCCAGCAGCCACAGCACAGGAGAAAGATAAGATTAGCTGTTCCTATAAAGACGACAGCGTCAGCAACCCTCTAAGCAGTGGTTCTCAACCATCCTCATGCTGCGACATTTCATACAGTTCCTCATTTTGTGGTGACCCCCCCAACCACAAAATTATTTTTTTTTGTTTTTTTGGGCATCACTGCTCTCTGGTGGTGGGAGTAGGAGGCCCAGCCCCACTGCTGGAATTGAACCTCCAACCCAGTGGGCCGCAGTCCCGTGAACAACCACTACGCTACCGGGGCTCAGCCCCATAAAATTATTTTTGTTGCTATTTCATCACTGTAATTTTGCTACTGCTACGAAACGGGCAGGTGAAAGGGGTCACGACCCACAGGCTGAGAACCACTGCTCTGCATGGTCGCTGCCAGTCAGAAGTAGCTAGATGACATGGGGTTCGCCTGGCCTTGGTAGCTATCGTCAAGCGTGGATTCCTGACTTTTTTTCTCATGACTCAACTTTAAACAACAATACTATTCTTTTAATCTTTGAGCCTGATTCAGCCTACCTTATCTCCCCCCAAAATCAAGAGACCATAACCCAAAAGACACGTAGACTAACACCTGTGCTTAAGTGGTTCTTTTTTTTTTTTGGGGGGGGGGGCATCACTGCTCTCTGGTGGTGGGAGTAGGAGGCCCAGCCCCACTGCTGGAATTGAACCTCCGACCCAGTGGGCCGCAGTCCCGTGCACAACCACTACACCACTGGGGCTCAGCCCGCTTAAGTGGTTTTTAACTGCTATTAGACTTCTATTTGTTGGTACATGAAATTTGTGAGTAGACAAGAACGCAGAACTAAACAGGCCTGTCTGCTATTCCAGTCTGTGCCTGCATTCTGTGGCCTGAGCCTTAGACCCAGAGGTGCTGGTGCAAAATTCGTAGAAACTTGTAACTGTGGATTGAGAGAACTTTTAAGATAGATGAGTAGATGTACTCTGTGCTGTCTGTTTGACTTAATTTTGTTTTAACCCAGCATTATTGGGTGTCTGACTTGCCTCCTATGCAGCCCTTGTTCTAGCAGCTTCAAATTTTAAACTACATATTCAAATAGTCACATGGGCACAGATTAAGGCCAGCTCTTGGTGACCCGGGTAGAATTGCCCTTGTGGGTTTGGGGGCTGTAAATCTTTGTAAGAGCACATAGCCTCATCTTTCTCCCTCAAAGTGTTTGGTGGGTTTGAACTGCTGAACTTATAGTCAGAATTCCAGTGACTAACTCACTATATCACTAGGGCTCCTTAGAATGCAGACAGTGGATATTTTAAACTTTTATCCCTATAGCTTGTGAAGGCTCTGGTCCTTCCTATAATTGTTTAGACCTAATTGAGTAGCTTCTGACTCCCCACAATGACTTAAACTGCTTCGACAAACCTTGATCTCATTGTGAGGCTGGCTGACTTCACTGTCACAACTTCTCAACAAAGGTCTTAAAGTCACCTATTTCCCCAAACCGCTTCAGCCCACCACACCAAACGTACTGCTACTACCCAAGTCTCAAAACTTGCTCAAGGAACTCCATGGATATTTTTGTGAATTCAGAATGTGTACTTGGAGCTATTCATGATTATAACATATTCTCAAGCCGGGCGTGGCGGCGTGCGCCTGTAGTCCCAGCTAAGTGGGAGGCTGAGGCTGGAGGATCGTTTGAGTCCAGGAGTTGGGGGCTGTAGTGCGCTAGGCCGATTGGGTGTGGTGACCTCCTGGGAATGGGGGACCACCAGGTTGCCTAAGGAGGGGTGAGCCGGCCCAAGTCAGAAACGGAGCAGGTCAAAACTCCCGTGCTGGTCAGCATATTCTTGAAGCAGAGAGAGGGTTTTTTAACTTCTTCTGGCCCTACGATTAAAATTTGGAATTTAATAGCAGGTCTTTCAGATACCTTATTGCTCCCTATGTCATTAAAATACATGTAAACCAACCAAAGGCTGTGTCTCATGCTGAAAAATTAGAGGAAATCACCCTGTAAACGCAGCTGTTCCTTAGGCTTCTCGCCAATGATTGATGGTCCGATAACAACAACCCAACAAAGCTCACTGATGTCAAACCAAAGCTGACAATAGTCCCCCTGCAGCACAGGGTAGAACTTCCTGGTGAGTTTCTGAAACAGTGGTTCTCAACTTCCTAATGCGCACACCCTTTAATACAGTTCCTCATGTTGTGGTGACCCCCAAAACTCATTTCCGTTACTACTTCATAACTGTGATTTTGCTATTGTTACAAATCGGGAGACCCTTGTGAAAGGACCGTTTAACGCCGCGACCCCCAGGTTGAGAACCGCTGGTTTACAGGCATGGCAAGCCCATCATCTCCCACAGAGTGGTTGGTGGTTCCAAACTGCCTATCTAAGTGCTACACCCAGCGTCCTATCACACACAGGCTTAAGGAAGATGCTATAGAGAACCATGCCTATGAAATAACTCATATTTCTGATCCCACAGCAAAAATTCCTTCTTCTAGAAGGATTAGCACAAAGCTCGTCCCAAGGGGATGGAGAGGAAAGATATCCCAAATGCCTGACTCTTCCAAAATGCCATCCTACTCTCCAGAGATCAGTCATCATTCTTCCTCTCAGTATTCTCCCCTAGTCCCTGGGTCCTGCAATTCTTACAGGACTCATGATGGCTCACATGACTGTGGAGTCGGGCAAGAACCAAGTCTGTAGCTCGGGTGTCTGGCCAGAGGCCTTGGGCTGTTGACTCAAGAGGCTCCCCAAACTAGAGGCTGGGTGGGAGCTAGCCGGACCCAGGATTCAGAGCAAGAGAGTAACGTCCCTGAAGTTTCTCAGTGCAGCTTAGAAACAAAGACGCGAAATGTCCCAAAGTGTTAAAGGCTAACACACGGGGGTTCACGTCAAGATGACATACTTGAGTCTCGGGCAAGTATTCTTAAGGTGGTATCTGGAGTCTGGTTGACGTTCATTACCTGGTGACTCAGCACTAGTCTTCAGCATACTCTCAGCTTTGGTCTTGGTTTGTTTTCTGGAGTTTTTTTTTGGAGGGGTGGGGTTCACATCTGGGACTTTGCCTTCTAATAGAAACACACTAGACAGAAGAAGCACTGATGGTTTCTGTGCATCTCAGGAGAGCCAGGCCTAGACTCATCCGGTTCTAGTGCCACTGTCCTCTGCATTCCTCATTTAACCAGGTGTCTGATGGTTTGCCTAGTTAGGGAACAGCTTAAAAGTGAAGGCTAGTTCTTGTTTTAACACTGATATCAAAGATGATGGTTAATCTCCAAACCATACCCCTAAGGTAACTAAGGGCAGTGACTTGAGTCAAACCTTCTAATAAAATGCAGACTGAAGATCTGGTCCACCTTAACCTACCTGCCAGATTAGTGTAACGGATAATTCACTCCAAAACGGTACTATAATCACAGATGTAGCTGCTAGGATTTATAACCGTCTATCACAAAATGCCAGACTAAGGCTGGAAGGACCATACTCAGAAATAAATGACATTGTGCTACTGAAGAAATGGTGTTTGCTGTCGCAGTTGTTTGTTAATTTTTTAAGACGTCAGCAATCAGCTCAGTCAGATGAAACTGAGACCTGGAAAAAAAAAGTCTATCTTTTACCAAAATTTTACTACTAAGCCATAGTTAGGAACAAATGCTAAACTTTTGTACATCACACTGAGAATGCTACCTTTATCTAGGAAAAGACATGAAAGAGTGGTGGGGAAAATTTTCTGAAATAGCTGAGCATATGGCCTCGTATTGCCTAAAACTACTTGGGCATAACATTTTCCTCTCCGACCTGCGTATACTTCAATGACAATTAGACTCTATTCAGCTTCCACCTCCAAATGGCTCTAATACAGCTCAGTGATGATTTGCAGGGCTCCACACTGGATTCTCATCATGTTTCCATCTTACTCATGCCTGTGTGGCTCTCGATGGGCATGGTGGTAAAGTGGAATTGCTGGATATGGCTCTTCTATGCCACATGGTCGGATGGGACCATGCAAACAGGATATGTGAAACACTAACAGGAGAGAGGGGTCAGTTTAGTCTTTCCACTGGGTATATAAGCGAGCCATGTCAGAAGCAAGAAGAGAGGGAACTCTGAGACCATCACAAAGTAAGAGTCGTCAGTGGAGCACAGGGGAGACCCACGCCTGAAGTGGTGGAGGCATCAGAAGCCCAGAGGCATCATGAGCCCATGAGACAGAGCAGAAGAGCTGTGCTGGGGCGTGTAGCAGAGAGGAGAGCAGGCTTCTTGGCCTATGGAGGCAGAGGCCAAAGAGCCCCACGGCTGAGAGGCCAAGGACCAGAGAGACTTGCTTACCAATATGGTTGAGACAAGGTCAGAATGGGATGTTTGTCTGTTAACTTCCCTAATAAACCCTATAATCGCGCATATTGTATGTGAGTTCTGTACGACCAAGCCTTACAGAGAAGTAGAGGCCCACGGCAGGACAGTGTGTTTTCAGAGTAAGGGAAAGACAGAGGGAAGGAGGATTTCTGACTGTGTAGAATTGAATTCTCCTCCTCCCTACTGGAAGCAGAGGAGGTCAGCTGCGGCCTTCAGGTGGTCTCTTCAGGCATTCCGCTCCTCCTGCACGAAGCAGGCAGTAGTGGCACGGAGGCTCAGTATCACATCATCACATCCCCCAGTGTGTGTTTGATTCCTGAATTGCCTAGAATTTGGGAAACAATCTATTTGAGATGACTCAGTGACTGCAGATGGACTCAAGAGATCCAATCAGTCCAGTCCATTTCCTAATACTCACATTGAGGAGGGCGTGTTATGGGCGCTGTCTTGATGTGTCTTTTTGTGTGGAGGGTCCACTTATTTAGGACAAAGGGTTGAGGACTCGTCTCCACCCTGGGCCTTGCCGTGCTGAAATCGTTGGAATAGGCCAGGCCAATGCACCTCAGGTGCCCATGGAGTTCCTGCTTCTGAACACCCATTCAAACCAGCACAGCCGACGCTGCACCAGGTCAGCGGCCGGACATGAACCGGGAAAGAGAACCCATCCTCTCAAATAGTTCCATCAATGATAAGCCTGGGTCAAGCTGGTCATTCCTTTGAGCAGTTGTTTCCATTTATGGCATATTATGGTCAAAAATTTGCAATCTCTCGGCCACTATGACCCAATTACTGATCATGTTGCGGTGAATTGGCAGTCTAACAGAAGTCCCTAAATCCCTTGTTAAAATTGGTTTTGATAATAGACTAACCCTTGACTCCTCTTAGAATTTGTCAACTTATTATTTATTTACTTATTTATTTATTTATTTTTAGGCATCATTGCCCTGGTGGTGGGAATAGGAGGCCCAGCCTTTGCTCCTGTGAGCTGGAATTGAACCTCCATCCCAGTGGCCCACAGTCCCACGCACAACCACTACGCCACCGGGGCTCAGCCCGAATTTGTCAAGTTATTAAAACCGCTTGCACTTCATGGATAAACTCTGGAAAAGCAGAATAAGATATTACTAAAATGAATCAAAAGGCCTCCTGTTTACATACCGTTCCTCCTATGACTGTACTTTGCCCCGCTGATATTTTTAGTTGATTACCTCAAAGTAGCTAATCTGGATTATACTCTTTTTGCCAACAGCCCGTTTCTCCTTTTAATTGTTGTAATTTTTCTTATAGGGCTTAATACATATATTATGCATTGTATTTCTCATTGCCATGGCTGATCTGAGAGATCTCGCTATATAATGAATCATGTATTTAATTATAAACCAAATTTGCTAAGAAAAACAAAGTTCTGAGCTGAGCCCCAGTGGCGCAGTGGTTGTGTGCGAGACTGCAGCCCAGATGGTTGGCGGTTCAAATCCAGCCGCAGCTCTCTAGGAGCAAGGCTGGGGGCTTCCTACTCCCACCAGGGCAGTGATTCGAAGGAAAAAAAAAAAGTTCTGAGAGCTGATCTTTAGGAATGCCAACTAGTGTCTCTAATGGGGTCCTGTTTGTAATAGCCAGCCCTGACCAACTAGCCCTGAAGGTGAGTCCTGAAACTACAGCCAGGTCGCACTGGAGGGCCACTTCGCATAACAGAGTTGGTCACTCTAGTCGTAAAAGCTCAAATAGAGCAGGCGTCCTGAAATACTTTCCTCTTTTTTGCATTAGATAGAGAACGCTCTCTTGGTGATGGACACACGCCAGCAGTGGTCTGGTCAAAAGAGGAGAGTGTGTCAGTGAAACCCAAACGAAGGCACTGTGCATGACGAAGATGCCGTCCCAGATCTAAATTAAACCCCTTTTGAATCAAGTCGCAGTGTGATCTAAAATCTCTGCTGCCGCTGCTAGCTTGAATAGACAATCATCTTCTTCTAAAAGTTTAATGACTTGTAACCCAGAGGGAGTGAGGGTCAAGATTTTGGCTGTGTGAAGGATTATTTGTCAAAAGATGTTTGTCAGAGGGATCAAAGAAGAGCACCGTGGGCTGACGTGTTCTAAAGCAAAAAACAAAGCAAACAACCAAGCCCAGCTCACTGCCACAGAGTCAGTCCCGACTCACGCAGCCCGATAGGACAGGGAAGAACTGTCCTTGTGGCTTCTGAGACTGTCACTCTCTACGAGAGTGGAAGACTTCATTCTTCTTCCATAGTGATTGGCGGTTTCAAACTGGCGACGTGGCAGTGCGCAGCCCTGCCACTATGCCACCAGGGATTTCTAGGGTTTAGCAAAGAAAAGCGATAACATTTGTGACTTTCTGTAATATACCCCTTTGTGCCTGTGAGCACACAATCGTCGTTTAGTCTACCTGATAAACACCTCCCTCTTTTCTTGCAATCTGAAACGCTGTGGTGCCTTGTCTGGGTACCAGTGTGTCTTCAAGCTCACACATCTTTATGGACATCACCATGAAACTAGTAGCGTTCACTTCTAACACGGTGTAAGACTGGGGCTTTGCTACAACAAATGGAAAGAGATAAACCAGGTCCTGGTCACATCATGTGTTCTGCTAGATTAAGCCATCCCTGAAACTACCACTTCTGGACTTTTCAGGGGAATGAACCAATAAAGCTCCCTGTCTTTTATTAGTCATTGTGTATAGAATTCTTTGATTCTTATACATAAAAACTCTTAATGGTATACACACCCATGACTTGCTAGGCATTTTCTTATACACTAGGGGATAAGACGAATAACATCTGAAGCCTAGTCCTAAAGAAGACCCTATACAGTCAGGGGAACATTTATTTATTCATTGAACGTTTACTGAATAGCGACTGTCCAGTAGTTGTATGAGAGCTAATTTATCAAATTGAGTTATGGATTGCTATAATATCTGTGTAAGCTTCCCCAATAAAAATGATTTTTTTAAAGTTTTTTTTTAAGTTAAACAACTTATTGTCCCTATCCTTAGGAATTCCCTGTTTGGGGGGAGACTAGGTAAGAAAATTAGAGATAGATAAATAGATAGCTTAAAAGTTTCATGGAAGAATTATATTATTTTTAATAATGTTTTACCATGAACTTTTTAAATTCCTCTAGCATATCTATATGATTTTGTATGTGGAGAGAGGCATGTATAGCAGGCCAAAGGGTTAGGAAAACTTTATCAGAGGAAGTAAAATTCCAATGGACTCCTGAAAGATGCTAAGGAGTTAGCCAGATAATTGAGGTGGAGTGGGGGCCCGGGAGGTTGGATAGAGTGAGGTAAAGCAGGCATCAGGAAGAGAGAAAATGTATTCTAGGTAAAGGAAATAGGTTGAATGAAATAGTACATCTATGGTAAGGTGACCAGACATCCCGCTTTTTTTTTTTTTTTGACATCCCGCTTTTTAACAATTTGTGCTGCATTCTGCAGTGTGTTAAAATTAAATAAATATATTACAATACTATTTTTGCATTCTATGGACATTTTTGTTGCTCCATATAGACCAAATTTTTAATCAGGAAACCCCCCACCCCCACCCCTCGCCCCTGGTCAATGGTGTCCCGCTTAAATTCTGGTCACTTTAAAACTGCATAGACAGTGTTTCAAACCAAAGTTAGGAAAAGCAAAGCCACAATCAGAAAAGGAGGGAACTAGGGAAGAACGGTAACTCCCCTTAGGAAACATAGTCAATTCCTAATTAGGCACACGTGGATTATATATTGCTACACAGAACCTTTCTGTTTCCACAATCAAATGACTTCTAACCTCATCTCCTTTAATTATGTCATCACCATTCTCCCTCCTCAATATGCTACAGCTGGAAACTTTGTATTTCTAAGAGGAACTACAAGAGACAGTTCCTTTACTGCCTCCACGGGCTGCCCATTTGTGTCAGGCAGGGTTCTCTAGAGAAATAAAACCAGGACACTGATAATTCTCTATATATATTTATATAGAAAGAAGAGTATATAAGATAAGAAAATAACAGTTAATTATCTATAAAGCAGTACAGATTGCTCGGTGCAACTCACTTGCGTGAGGCAGCTAGAAGACTGGCAGTCCTTCAAGTCTGGAGGGCCGCTGAGTAGTCCCCTGTTGAGCAATTCAGGCTACCTGGTCACAGGCAGCAAACGGCAGAGCAGGTCGCCCACAGTCAGCCAGATGACAGAGTCCAACAGTCCCCAGCTCAAGAGATGTCTATCCCAGGAGTGTGGCGAAGCAGGGCTTGAAGGATCCTCAACTCACAGCAACACAGTCCACGATTAGGTGTCCCACGGGTAGTGTTGCTTGGAGGTCGTTTCAAAGATCTGAAAGGAAGTGAGAGAGAGGGTGGGACTCGCTGAGCCCGTCCTACCTCTGCCCTTCAATTCATCCCGTGTATTCATTGGCCATGCCGTCACAACAGACCCACCAATCTTCTGTGTCCATGTTGGCATAACAAACCTGCCCATCACACCATTTTAGATCATGAACAGTTCCTTGAGCTCGCCATCCTTGGAAGGGTCTATCTCTCTAGCAGTTCAGTCCCTCATTATCTCTCCCTTGGAGAGCGGGAAGTCTCTTTGTTCCGACTCATACTCTCCGTGAGTCTGCCAGTCCTTCTGCCCACTCTGCCACCTGCCCTACCTTGATGAAGCCCCAGGACACTGACTTAGTATGGAACCAGAGAGGTGGAATTTCTTTTTTTTTTTAATATAGACTTTATTGGTGACTCATACATTTAATACATCATTTAATACATCGTTTGTATTAAGCATATTTGTATACCTGTTGCTACATTCATCTACATTATCTACTTGAACCCCTCCAGCATAAGCTCCTCTTTCCCTCTTTCCTCTAGTTATTTTTTTAATTCCAATTTCCCATATTTCCCCTTTCCCCTCTCCTCCCCCATGAACTTCCAATAACTTATAAATTGTCATTACCTCTTCATATCTTATACTGTATACTGTGTCATAGGTGGAATTTCTATGAACACAGTGCAAAGACCTTCTTAAAGATCTAGTCATCTGAAGCAGAGAAGAGCTAAAGGTCAAGTCAGGTTGTTCCTCTTCATCGCGCCTTCACCTTTTGTAAAATCTATCTTTTTTTTTTAAAGGTTCATATCATCTTTTTTCCTTTCCCAGTGCAATGATCTCCTTAACTCTTGGTCCCTCTTCTTGAGTCCCTAAAGATTTTCACGCAGCAGGCTCACAGGCTTCTTCTCCGTGACATGCGGCGATGGGTCTGGAGGCAGTGCCTGGGCCTCATCCTCTCCTCCAGCATTGGTTGCTGTGCCTGCTGATTTCGATTCTTAGGATAGAACTGTCCCATTGTGGTTCGGTGTGTTTGGGGTTTTGCAGCGTGTGTGTGTGTGTGTGTGTGTGCGCGCGCGCACGATATCTTTATAAGAGCAGGTTGCATGGTCTTTCCTCCATGGGTGCAGTGAGGAGCTGAGTGTTTCACTCTCATTCCACTAGGCCTCTTTCCTTTCTCTACTCTGCACTCGTCCTCAGTTAAGCACCTTAACTGCTCTTGGTGGCATCTGGGGTGGTGACTGGTGAACTTCTGGTCACCACATCTCTCTCAGGCCAGGGTAGCCACATGGGTTCAATCACAATTACTATGGAGCTGCCGATAGGTTCTGTAAAAGGCAGCATTAATTCTTCCTACTAACCAGGGTTATTAACTCTGTCATGTGATTGTAGCTCAATTTAGTGAAAAACCTTGCTATGTCCCCTAGTAGGAGTGGACCTCACCTGGGGACAAGAACTTCAGGGCTCCAAATCCATCTGAGATGTGGGTATGGGGAGCACGAAATTCTCCAATGGGTCCTAGGTGGTGAAGGTAAGTGGGGGACATTCTGCAAACGCTCCTTCTGTGGCAGTCATGTGCTTATGCTAATTTTATAATTGAAATGTAGGGGTGGAGTCTGACCTGTTAATCTGGAGATAGCCATTGAGTAGCCAATGAGGCCTCTGTGTGGGCATGGCTTTCACCTGAGACTCCTGGGAAATCTCACGGTATTTCCCTAGTGAAGATGAGAAGCTATCTTCCCCAGTTGTTGGAAGTTAGTTTCAGAGATGATTAATCACAGGCAACACAGATTGGTGGTGTCTGGGAGGCTGGAGGAGCCAGCGGAGAGACCACTCGGTTTTGCCCTGATGAAGACAGACCTCTGAAGCTGGAGTGGCATGCTGTTGAAGAACCTGAACCCTGGAAGCGAGGAGCCATGGGGAGACCCCTGCCAGTGCCAGAATTCTGCACCCACTGACCTGTGACTTCCTGAGTTGGAAGCAGACTTTATAGACTGACTTCGGGCATATGGGTTATTATTGAACTTATGACTTTGCATTGGACTGGATTGGGATGTCTTCTTAGTGTCACATTTCTTTTGTATATAAACCCTTTCCTTATACCTATATGCGTGTCTCTGAAATTTGTTCCTCTAGTCTACCCGGACTAACACATTAACAGAGCAGGTCACCAACAGTCAGCCAGATGACAGAGTCCAACAGTTCCCAGCTCAAGAGATGTATATCCCAGGAGCGTGGCGAAGTAGGGCTTGAAGGATCCTCAACTCACAGCAACACGGTCCACGATTAGGTGTCCCACAGGTAGTGTTGCTTGGAGGTCGAGGCACAGGACGAACAAGGCAGCTCTCTAATCCGAAGATCCGGAAGCAAGAGAGAGGGCGGGACTTGCCGAGCCCTTCCTATATCTCCCCTTCAATTCATCCCGCGTGTTCATTGGCCATGCTGTCACAACAGATCCACCAATCTTCTGTGGCCATGTTGGCATAACAAACCTACCCATCACAATCCACCCCTTGCCAACATGGCACCTGTACACAATTTTTTACCCATATAGAATTTCTAGACATCAATGAAATCAAACTTATACTTAACATTAAACATCTATCATACATATAAATGAGAACACACTGAGTCCAATTGTAGCTGATATATCAT
>PVJH01029758.1:0-25648 GCA_004026705.1 Nesogale talazaci | reverse complement strand
AGTCTCTTCTTAGAATCTGAACTGCAACTGAACTGATTCTCTACCCAAACATTAGTATCTCTTGATACTAAATAGAGAATTTTAAAAAAAGTTCGTGTTTGCCATCCTCTTAACTAAGTCTTGAAAAGATTCATAGAAATCATTTGGTTCAGCACGTGAAAAGGACAGCTTGCTTTTTCCCTCTTCCATTTCAAGATTACGTTTCCATGTCCCAACACAGAAGGAGTTCTTCAGGATTCAGTAACGAGTGACAGGATTCCATAACGAGTGACACACCAGGCATACAGGAAATATGCCAAACCTAGTGATGGAGAGATGGGTCTTTGCTGGTTGGCTATTTCAGTCTTCATTTTTAAAGTTTATTCTCCTTACATCTTGCAAATATCCAGAAATGCATTATAATAGCCCTTCTCTCGAGGAAAGAAGAGGTTTAGAGGTAAACACTTTTTCACACAAAATGTCTTATTTATATTACTTTAGAAATTGACCCAAGGTCAGATGAAGAGACTTAGAACTTTTCTAACCAGTTTTCATTATAATTTTTGGAAAAGTTTCTTATTAAAATAAAAACTCCCTCTTTTAGGTCATTATGAGACATTCAATTAAGCCTGAAGACATCTCTCATCAGTTCTAAAGAGACATAGGCCTGTTCTATAAGAGTAGTTTGTGACATTATCTAACCTGGATTCCAGGTCTATCTTCCCAGTGACTGGCCCTCTCAGTGATAAAGAAGGCAAAGCCAGAGAAATTCTAGGAATGTTATAGTTAATTTTTTGGGGGAGAGGCAGTGAAATATTTTCCAAACAATTAAATTTGAAGGCTCATTTAATGTAGAGCTGATTAAAACAAAATCTCACCATCATTGGGTTAATTTTGACCCATAGCAATCTCATACATACTGTGGACCAAATAGCAATGCCAACAGCAAACTACAATCCACAGAAATTTCAGTAGATGATTTTTTAGGGGTGATAAGTTCCTTCTTCCGAAGTGTAACTGGATGAACTTTCAATATTTTTGCTAGTAGTTGAGCATGTTAACCATTTACAGCACTCTGGGACTTTGAAACCTGTTGCCATGGAGTTGATAACTGGTAACCCCAGTATGTCAGAGTAAAACTGTGCGCTGCAGAGTTTCGCAAGGCTGAGTTTTCAGAAGCAGATTTGCAGTGTTTCTTGGAAGGCCACTCGACATGAACTCACACTACGGACCTTTCTGTTGGCAGTTCAATGACTGTGTTAAACATTTGCACTGTCCATCAGTTGGGATCAACTCAATGGCAACTTTTTTTTTTAAATGTGCCAAATAAAAGAGACGAATGTGCCATTGGGATGTGAGACAAGTGGAGGATTAAAGATAAAATGTTGGCTTAGAAGAATGAAATATTACTTTAATTATTGTCTTCCTCCCAAAGGCATTTTAAAAATACTTTTAAGTGTCTTGATTTATTCTCAGAATATTTGGGTCTGCAGAATTGTGCTTTGGTCACAGCATTCCTGCTCAAGCTGGACCATGTGGCTCTTGACTTTGAAGTTGTTATTTTCACATTTGGTACTCATTTACTGCTACCAATTTCTAAAGATAAGGAAACAGTCATAGAGAGGCAACCTGACTTGTCCTAGGTTAACAAAGCTGGGAGGTGGGACACAAGAGTTATATCCAGCCTATCTTATACTACAGGCTATCCTCCTTCTCCTTTGTTGCTTTTATTAGGTACAATTAGCCTTGCTATAACACACGTCATCAGAAACAGGACTAGCCATCATAGAGCTCAATCATGGATCCTGGCACACAACCACCTGGAATAAAAAGCCTTTCTTGATGGCCTCTGCTTCCTGACCTTCATCATCTTTTAGCTTCCTGTCATAAAAGTATTGAGGCCTCAGGTCCTCATAAAATTTTTTTAGGAAGTCTACTTTCCCCCAGACTCTTCCATTGTCAATCCCTCCTTCCATTGTGCTTTTTGTTTTTAACTATTAATTTTAAAACATGCAGGTATGTTGACTATTCACCATATGCTATCACTGTGTTGGTGCTAGAGATACACGAGTAGACAAATTGGGCACAATTCTGCCTTCATGAAATTTGGGCAAAGTTTTACTGTGTTGGGGAGAGAAGATAGATAAATATATTGTACAGCATGTGCTGAAGGAAAATACAGCCAGCAAAGGAGAGAGGACAGAAAGCAGAAGAGTTGAAATTTTGAGTATGGTGCACACAGAAAGTGTCATTGAAAAGGTTTCATTTGAACACATACTTGGGGAAAGATTTTCTAGATTAAGGAAAAGTGTGACGGTTCTGAGAAGGGAACATATATGGCATGGTTGGGGGAGCAACAAAGAGGTCAATTTGATTGAATCAAAATGAGCATGAGAAAGGAAGTTGTAGGGCTATAACCACAATTCAAATAATATCTAACATGTGACAAAAAAAAAACATGTGGCATTTCAGGCACATTTTGTAGGTATCTCCTCTTTTCACTGTCTGTTCATCATTCCCAACTATTATGCATGCAAATCTTAACTAAAGATAAAAACAAAAACAAATGCCAGATTCCATTGAGTGAATTCTGACTCATGGTGACCCTGTGGGTATCAAAGAAGAATCATGCTCCATGAGGATTTCCATGGCTGTGGCCTTTAAGAAGTAGATAACTACGCTTTCTTCCAGGGCAATTCTGGGTAATTTGAACAGCCAATATTTTGTTTAGTCATTGAGTACCAAACTCTTTTGAACACCCAGAGACTAAGACAGAGTGGCCAATCAATCTTATGCTCTATTTATTTCCTATATTAGGGTCCTACACAGTCCAAAAGAGAACTAATGTAATTAATATACAATATTAGAACACATTGGCTGAGCCCTGGTGGCGTAGGTAGTTGAGTACAAAACTGTAGCCCGTGGGCTTGGCAGTTCAAATCCAGTGGCAGCTCTCAGGAGCGGCACTGCGTAGCGCCCATGACCACCAGAGGCAGTGATGCCCACCAAAAAAAAAAAAAAGCCAACACAATATTAGAACACATCATCTGGATCACTTATAAAATGGGTAGTAAGGTAGTGTGGTGGTCGTGTATTCGATATGTCAATTTTATGATTGAGATGTAGGAGTGTAGTCTAGTCTGTTAATCTGGAGATAGCCATTGAGTAGCCAATGAGGTCTCCATGTGGGCATGGCTTTCTCCTGAGATTTCTGGGAAATCTCGCGATATTTCCCTCGTGGAGAAACCATCTCCCCAGTTGTTGGGAGTTAGTCTCCGAGACAACGAACTACAGACAAGACAAGATGGCAACATCTGAGGAGCTAGAGGAGCCAGAGGAGAAGTCACATGGCCCTACCCTGATTGAACCAGACCTCTGAAGCTGGAGAAGCCATGTGGAGACCCCTGCCAGCATTGAGTTGCTTCTTCCACCACTGGATGCTGTTGATGGACCCTGAGCCCTGGAAGCGAGGAGACATGGGGAGACCCCTGCCGGCACTGGGACTCTTGCACCCACTGGCCTGTGACTTCTTGAGTCGGAAGGAGTCTTTATAGACAGATACCAGGTATATGGGCAAATATCGGACTTATGACTTTGAATTGGACTGGACTGGGATGCTTTCTCAATGTCCCATTCCTCTTGTATATAAACTTTTTCCTTATATCCATATGCATGTCTGTGAATTTGTTTCTCTAGTCTACCCAGACTAACCCAGGTGGCTTGTATGTCTTTCCCACTTTTAAAATAACATACTGAGAGAGAAACTATTCAAACTAAAAAAACTTACTCTTTTTTCTTTCTATCATCTTCTTCCATATTCTTCAAACATCCTATTTTGGGCCACTGCTTTTAGAAGTGTTTTTGTCTGGCAGCCATTTGTTATGTGAATATGATCTGCATAGTCACTGTGGATCACCTCAGTGGGGAGACCATTATCTTATTGTATTTCCTTCAGGTTCAATGAATTTCTCTTAAGTCCTGACATTTCATGGAAAATGAAGAACTGGAGTTTCAAATGAAACTTCCTCTAGCTTCATTTCAGATGAAGCCCCAAGGGTCAACTATAACCTTGTAGGGCACCAGACTTCTTATACAAAACAAGCAAATATAGAACATGTTAAAGCTATCACTCTGTCAGCTTTACTTCACCATCAGTCTTTAAGAAATGGTGTTTGTGTGTGTGTAGGACATGGATGGAACCATCCAGAGCAGTGGTTCTCAACCTGTGGATCATGACCCCCTTTGGGAGGGTCCAACCACCCTTTCACAGGGTTAGGCTGATTCATAACAGTAGCAAAATTCCAATTATGAAATAGCAACAAAAAGAATTTTATGATTGGTGGGGGGCGGGTCACCACAACATGCAGAACTGCATTAAAGGGTCCTGGCATTAGGATGCTTGAGAACCTCTGATCTAGAGTGTGAGCTTTGGGGGAGAATATTATCAGAGTGTAGTAAGTCTAGCATCCTCTCATTGAAGAATCTGTCTCCTCAAAGAGCATGCTCTGTGGGACAAAAAATTTAGGCACCAAGAGCCTGAACAGGGTTGAAGAGGTGACCTTGAGCATCTTACTGGCTAGCAGGCTATGCTGAGGAAGAGGAGTATTTCCCCAGAAAGGAGGTGAAGGTGCATGACTCCTTAGAAAATAAAAGGGGCCATGGAAAGAAACCACACCCAGGAAGAAGACTCAGAGGAGCAGCGAGGTCCTTAAGAAATGGGTGGGGGAGGACCTCTGAAGACACAGAGACTTCAGCAGGCATAAGCTGATCTTAGTGAAGATAGGGCTTTAATTTAAAGAAATTATCAAGTGCTCCATGCCATCAAGCAGGTGGAGTTTGTATCCAGCCCATCCAGGAGTCTCCAGCTGGATTACAGACTTCCATGTAGAAGAAAATCTTTCCTCTACTACCACTCCTTGTCACCACCCGTCTGCTCCTGGAAAAGGGAAGCAAACCAATGACCAGGAGGGGAGGTGACAATGGGGCCGGGTGATCACAAAGACGTCTCCATGTCTGTCTTCTCACTCCCTGCCGGGCATAAAACACACAGCATCACACATCCAAGGGGTGGCTAGATGAAGCACCCCCATCTCTTTGTGGGGAGAAGAGAAATTTAAACTTAGTTTACTTTTCAGGGTTTTTGACATCACTCTTGGGCACAGCATGTTAATGATCAAGTCTGTTCTTGAGACTTAAAGGGACCAGAAAACATTCATGACATGAAAATCGTAATAAAAGCCAAAGAATTGCCTTAAATTTTTTTCAGAAGTCAAGAAGAAAAATTTCAAGAGAGCTAATTATAACAGAAAACTGCTGGCAAATATTAAATTACTTTTTGTTGACTTACTCAATCCACTTTATCCTGAATTTAAAGGTAAAAGTTAATTATCAAGTTCTGGAAACTGTTTGAGTAACCAGATTAGTCAAGTTTAATTTACCAAGACTTTACTTTATTCCTTTGTAGAATGGAAACCCCAATTTTAATTTATTTTCTCAAATAGCAATATTTTCACTTGACCTTCTACTATTTCCTTACAGCTTCTATCAACACAGGCTCTTCAGTTCCTTGACAAATGTATAATTGCACTCCATCAATTCACCTGCTGCACAAAAAGCCTTTAAAAAAATGAACTTTAGAATCGCACTAAAGAGTATAGGTCATCAACCACATCTAGACACATTGGCATCAGCTTCATCTAACCCTGACTGTCAGCCCAACACAAAGGAGATGGGTGGTGTGTAATCCTAATCTCTACTCCAAATTCTGTTTTCTTGTAGGAGGTGGGAAAATGTGCTTACTGAAGGGGCAAAGGGGACACATCTTGCTAATTGCTGGTTTTGAAAAGGCTGTTAGGATTCCCTTGTGGGAAGATAGTAGTCAGTGGAACTCGGGTATGGGAGAAATCTTTAACAACTTGAATGCTTGCAATTTCAGGATGGAACAGTTAAGAAATGGGCAACTCGAGGGTTGGTGCCTCAAATTCAATCTGTGCCATGTAGGAGGAATGTCTTGTTGTTTTACTTCAGAAAGATTACAGCCAACCCAGCCCATGGTGCTGTTCTGCACTGCACACATGAAGTAGCCTTGAGTTAGATTTCATCCCACAGCAAATAAATTTATATATGCACACCTGGGCAATGCATAGTGAGAAATATAGAGTAAACAAAATTTCCTACCACTCAAGGGAGGATATTTGGACTTTGTGGGGATTCTATAGATTCATATCTCTGGGAAATAAGATTAATATTATAATATTGTTTACATTTCCAACTGGAGAAATATGAACTCAATCTCAGGGACTATCATTCTGAGGAAAACACTAATCTGCAGAAGAGGAAGATTAACCCAAGAATCATGGTTGAATTTTTCTGGGCTATAAGGACTTCACATTAAAAGTCATTCTAAAGGCACTTACTGAGTAGCAATCATGTGTTGGCAAAAGTAGCAGGATCTGCCTCTGAAATTTGGGCTCTTTTTTGGTTCTTCCACTTTTTGTCTGATTTGGGGTGACTTAATTAAATTCCTTGTACTCGGTATCTTCATTTGTAAAATCAGGATAATATTAGCATTATATCATTGGGTTGTTGGGAGAGCGACATGAAATAATATAGTATAGAACAGGCACGCTCAATATGTTGAATCTACTAGTTGATAGCAAATGCAGTGTGGGCAGATAGCAGAGCATTAAAAAATAGATGAATTAGAGTTAGGGTTAGGATTAGTTTTAGGGTTATTGTTAGGGTTAGACTTAAGAGGTTGATAGTGATTGACGTATTGAGTACCTCTGGTGTAGAATAAAGCCTGGCACAAGTAATCTTAAGCAAGATGATGGATCAGGCAGACTCACTATACAGGCCCTCTACAACAAAGACACGAGAGACCAGATGAAATATATATGGATGATCATGCTGGTACCTTGAACTTCAGAGGAAAAGAGAGAAAAATGGATTTCATACTGACCAGGAAAAGAAGCTGAACAGACGTGGCCAGAGAGGACACAGAAGGATGAATTGCCCACTGGTCTGATGTGGCATTGACACAACAGTTCTATTTGTCCAGGATCAGCAAAAGTCCTTACACTGGTGACTGATAACGAAAAAGGTGAAACCCTCCCTTTTTCCTCACAATTCCCTCATGACTAGAGAAGTGACTCTCAAACCACCAAGCATCTCTAGTATGGCCTCTGAGTTGCCCGGGGTCATTCATAGGACTGTTCTTGTGGATTGAACTCCTGGTGCTCCACCCTCAATCCGAAGACATGGAGTTCTGAATCACTCATCAGAAGATCTGAAAGCCCAATGGCAGACAATTGGCCTAGTGCTGCCATCCTGATAGGGCAAGCACGTTTCCATAACCACTCCCCTTGCTCCAGTTGCCTTAAAGGGATATTTTCCAAGAACAAACCTCCTGTTTCAGGTGCCAGCTGAGCCTTCAAGCACTGCTTCTGGGTCAGATCAATGACACGAGATAACAGGTAGAAAGAAAAATTGCTATCTTCCCATGGCCCTTCCTCCTTTCTCCAGGCCATAATCTCTTTGGCTGAGAGTATTGTACTATACCAGACTTCTCTGGGTCCTGCTCCTGCCCCAGTTTTCCCTTCTCTCTCTCTTTCTTAATCCTTTGCATTTATCTTTTCCATTCCTTTCTTTTTTCTCTCAGTCTTATCTTTATTGTTCTCTTTCTTTTAAAATGTTCAGTTTCTCCCTCTTTAGTTGAGCTTCTTTTTTCATTATTTTTTCTACGCTTACCTTTACTTAATTTCATAATATCCTTGCTGCTGTTTGCCTGCTTTTCCCCGATTACATCTTTATTCTGATTTTTAAAAAAGTTTTGCTGTTGTTTCGTTTTCTTCTTTCATCTCATTATTCTTGACTTTATTCTCTTCTTCCTTCTTATTTTCCTTTTTCCACCTGACTTATGATGAGGGGTCCTCACAAACTATGGTCTATGGCCACATGCAGCCTGCAGATGGCATTTATCTGGTCTGCTGGGTATTTTTGCCACTTCTGTTGTCCTACTTAGTAGCCAACCCATCCCAGACCCACAGTAAATTTGTTCATAGTTTTTTTTAAACAATAGTCCAGTCCTCCAATGGTCAGAGGGACAATAAGTTGACCTCCGGTTTAAAAAGTTTGAGGACCCCTGCTTAAGACAGTAACCACTCCCACCCAGTCGAGCCACATCTATACCTTATGCAGCCACGCTTACTGGGAGAGAGCCAGTATCCATTCAGTATCACCTGATTATCTATAGATAGCCAAAATCAAGAGCCAAGCATGCTTTAAACTGTGTAGAAAACATTGAACTGTTCACACATTCATATTCTCTGTTACACTCACCAGGATATAGGAGGTGTATGGTTAAGATCTCATCAATGCACTGACCAATAAAATACAAATGCAGCAACACCATAATGCCTCATGAACAGTTTTCTTCATGCTTAGGAATAAGACAGAGTGTCTCAAACAAGTGATCAGTATACAGATTCAAAATGCTTTTCTTTGAAAAGCCATCAGAATTGCTGACATAAAAATCCAAAGACATGATATTTAGGAACCTTCAATGGCTGCAGATTAAATCAAGGAAAGCACAGAAAAAATAAGGAGAATTCAGGGGAACAGCAAAGTGACAAAATATAAGAATAAAGTGACAAAAATAATGAATAGAAATTCACAAAATTAATACGAAGATTTCAGAAATAGATCATATACTGAAACATCAAAGGAGTAGAATTAAATCAATAGAAAGCTAAGCTAGTGAGCTTGAAGACAAAACTCCCCATATTAGTTGGCTAAAGGAACAATAGAAAAAAGAAAAGAAACTGAAGCAATGATGTAGGCACCATCTAGAGCAGCGATTTTCAGCCTTCCTAAAGCTGTGATCCTTTTATACAGTTCCTCATGGGGTGGTGCCCCCCAACCATCAAATTATTTTCATTGCTACTTCACAACTGTCATTTTGCTACTGTTATTAATCAGGTGACCCCTGTGAAGGGGTCCTTTGACCCTCCCCGCCCCAAAGTGTCATGACCCACCACAGGTTGTGAGCTGCTGATTCTAGAGGAATAACTCGCATGTAATCAGAATTTCAAAAAGGAAGAAGCAACAAAAAACACAGAGAAATTTGTGAAGTGTTCTGTAGTTTTCTTTATGCAGGTCTTTTGTTTCTCTGACTTTATTTATTCCTAAATATTTCATCTTTGGGGTGACTATTATAAATAGTATTGTCTTTTTGGTTCACTTTTCAGAGACTATTTGCCATAATAATACAGTATTTTGCAAAGTGGGTGAGACTGTGCCTTGGGGTGCTCTGGAACATTCTAGATCATGAATTATCATAGAAAAGTTTCCAATTTCCAGGGGATGCTGAGTAATTTTTTGGGGTCTGAAAAGGAAGCAGCAGTCCTAATAAGGTTGGGAACCTATGGTGTAAAGAAATAAAACTATTTTTTCTATGTTGATCTTGTACCCTTGACACTTTGCTGAATCTTTCTATTCATTTCAACAATTTTCTTGCCAAGTCTTTGGTGAGATTTCTTAATATATTAGATCATATTGTCTACAAGTTGAGTTTTACTTCTTCTTGGTCAATTTGGATATCTTTGATTTATATTTCTTGCTTAATAGCACTGGCTAAAGTTTCCAACACAATATTTAACAGGAGTGGAACCAGCCTTGTCTGATTCCAATTTTCAAAAGGAATGCTTTCAGTTTCTCCCCATTCAAAGTAATGGTGGATATTGGTTATATATATATATATATATATATATATATATATATATTTGAGGAATTTCCCTTTTATGCCTATTTTACTAAGTATTTTTATCAGGAATCGGTATTGGATTTGTCAAATGCTTTTTCTAAAACATCAACTGACATAATAATATGGTTCTCCTTTGTGTTATCTATACTGTGGATTACATTGATAATTTTTCTAATATTGAAGTATTCTTGACCAATTAAAAACCTCAAACTCACTCACTGCAACCTTATCAAATGGATTAGAATTGCTCTTATGGGTTTTCAAGACTAAATTTTTATGAGAGTAACAAGCTTGATTCTTATTCCACTTGATCGTGATGTCTTCTTTTTTTGGGGGGGGGCATCACTGCCCTCTGGTGGTGGGAGTAGGAGGCCCAGCCTTTGCTCCCGTGGAGCTGGAATTGAACCTCCATGCTTTCTTCTTTTTTGAATAGGTTATTGGCTAGATTTTTTTTGGGGGAAACACTATTATAATAGGTAAAAGGAGACCTACATAAATGTGTGAATATCCCACGCTCATGAATAGAAAGATTTAAAAATTTGAAAATGTTAATATGACACAAAGCAATCTTTAGATATAATGCAACCCAGATCCTGATTCCAAAATATATTTTTAAAGATATGGAAACCTAACCATCAACCTTATATGGAAAGGTGAGAACCAGGATAAGCAAAATGTTACTAAAGAAAAAAAACGAAATGACTTCTCACTTCCCAATCTCAAATCCTATCATATATTCACAGTATCCAAAACAGACTGGTACTGACAAAATAATAGATACATAGACCAATGGAGCATAATAGAGAATGCAGAAGTAAATTAATTCACTTTTAGGCAATCGAATTTTGACAAAGGGCCAAAATATATGAAATAGGGAAGAGCATTTTTGACAAATGGTGCTGGGAAATGGACATCCATTTGCAGAAAAATGAAAGAAGACCCAATTTCACATCAAATAAAACAAACAGACAGACAGACAAAATCAAGATGGGCCAAAGAACTAAAAGTAAAACTTAGAACAACAAGGCTCATCAATGGAAAAGTAGAGACAAAATTATAATTCTAAAAAATTATTAAAATTTTATTATTATAATTAAAAATAATGAGAGCCCAGGTGTTATATCATTTGATAGCTAGGCACTGATGCTCCTCTAGTTCTTAAATGCTTTCTTTCGGCTCACCCCGTCTCCCACTATCATGATTCCAATTCTACCTTACAAGTCTGGCTGTACTAGAGGATATGCACTGGTACAGATAGGAACTGGAAACACAGAGAGGGCAGGACAGAAGAACCCTTCAGGACCAGTAGTGAGAGGGGTGATAATGGGAGGGTGGAGGGAAGGTGGGGTAGAAAGGGAGAACAGATTGCAAGGCTCTACATATATCCTCCTCCCTGGGGGGTGGACAGTGGAGAAGTGGGTGAAGGGATATGTTGGATAGTGTAAGATATGAGAAAATAATAATCATTTATAATTGATCAAGGGTTCACTGGGGAGGGGGGAATAGGAAGAGAGGGGCAATATGAGAAGCAGATACTAGGGACTCAAGTAGAAAGCAAGTGTTTTGAGAATGAGGGAAGCAAATATGCTTGACACAAAGGATATATGTGTGGATTGTGATGAGTTGTATAAGCCCCCAATAAAAAAAATTAATAAAAAAGAAAAAAACACAAGCACAGAATAGATGACAAGAATTCCCCCAAATTAGACACTCAAAGTGGGTCAAAATATCTCACTTTCAGAACAGAGAGAGAGCTGACAGATTGGGAGGTTTTTTTCTCCTCTTTTTCTCAATGACTTATTGGATAATCTCTCTGAATTATAGAAAAATAATCAGTTTAAAAATGATCAGAGGACATGAACAAATGCTTCATCAAAGATGTTCAAACAGCCAGAAAATTGATGAAGAAATGTTAGTGACTACTAGCAATTTGAGGACTGCAAATTAAAACAATAACAAGCTAGACCCTCATCCCTGCATTAGTAGGTTAGTTAAAAAAAAAAGAAAAGAAGACAACATGCAGGAGAGTGAGCAGAGAGGCTGGAGCTCTTAGACACTGCTGCTGATGCTGTAAAATGATCCAACCACTGTGGAAAGCAGTATGGTGCTTCCTAAAATGCTGAAAATAGAAATATATGATCAAAAACTTCTTTCTTGATACATATCCTAGATAAATAAGAGTTGTGTCAAGAATAGGTAGATGTATTTCCATGCTCACGACAGCACTAGTCACAGTAGCAAAAATATGGAAACTAATGAATGTCCTTCAGTGAAAGAATGGTGAAAAATTTTTGGTACATACTCACAATGCAATATTATTCAATGTTAAAGAACAATGGCGAATTGGTGAAAGGTAACACATTTCACCTGGGGAACATTATGATGGGTGAAATTAGTCAATCACGAAAAGAAAAAATATTATATGAGATTCCTACTATAAAAAATAAAATTTTTCATTCCTAATTCAGAATATCAACTGCTTAAGATCTAAAAGAAAGAATTTACCCAGGCACAAAGCTCACACTCAAAGAAGCATTCTTTGATGATGGAAGTGTCAGAAAGAGAGATGTCAAGAGGTAGTGAGTAGACAAGTGCTAATTTGTGAAGGGCGATGCAATATACAATAAGTTTAAGGCTAACAATAAATAAAGGAGTTGAGAAGACATGGTGAAATTTGTAAGAGATAAAGGCAACAGAAGTAAACACTATTGTATACACAACCCTGCAATAGTGGGATGTATGAGTGCATGCTTGGATAGATAAGCAAGCTGAAAGAAGACAAGCAGGGAGGAAGTGGGAGTATTCTCACAAGTAAACATATTTGACAGAGGGTATTTGCATATGTGTATTAACCTTCTCTGCAACTATATTCATGAATGTGATGGAGCATACATAATTTCTTAGACACAAGCAAACACCTTTTGGGAGTTGCTGGGCATGAGGGATTAGGACGATCATCTCGAGGGACACTGATGTCGAAATAGTTCACAAAGATCATATTCTTCTTTCTACTTTGATGAATCATGACCGAGGTCTTAAAAGTTCATTATCAGTCATCTCAGGAGCAATTACTAAACTCTTCCTATCCAGAAGAAAGAGAGATGAAAATTGAAAGTCACACAGAAATAATATGTTCAACGAACGAATGAACCACACAAACTCAGTCTTCACAATCCTAACATCAGAACTAGAAGGTGTCTACCAATCACTTTGAAAAGGATCCCATTAGATCAGCGGTTCTCATATTGTGGGTCGCAAACCCTTTTGGTGTCGAATGGTTCTTTCACAGGGGTCATCTAAAGCCATCAGAAAACATGTATTAGTAGCCAAGACCCCACTCCTCTGTCTCCAGGCATGCCCACCCACATGCACATACGTCCACCTGTGAGTACTTGGCTTGATGACTGTTACCCATGCTACACCATGCTGCAAGATAAAATTTCATTGATATTTCATTAGAAGTAAACATTTCACAATGTATAATTATATATTGTTTTTGTGATTAATCACTATATTTTCTTTCTTTTTTTTTGGTGGGGGGGATTACTGCTTTGTGGTGGTGGGAGTAGGAGGTCCAGCTTTGCTGCTAGATTTGAACCTCCAACCCAGTGGGCCGCAGTCCCGTGCACAACCACTACACCACCAGGGCTTAGCCCCAATCACTATATTTTAATTATGTTCAATTTGTCACAGTGAAAATACATCCTGCATGTCGGATATTTACACTCCAATTCATAACAGCAGCAAAATTACAGTTATGAAGTAGCAACAAAAATAATTTGATGGGTGGGGAGGAACTGTATTAAAGGGTCATGGCATTAGGAAGTTTGAGAACCACTGTATTAGATGGTTCTTGTCAAAGGAAAATGTGGAACAAAACAAAATTTTAAAAGAAACCAGGCAACTGGTTGAATAGAGACTGGTGGGATCCTCAAGACTGTCTTCATCAACCTTTTTGATCTGGATCTGAATTCAAAGGGCAGCATTCACCTAAGAGCAAACTTTAGAGAGTTTGGGAGTTAAGAAGATATGTAAATGAAACACTGGTAGAAAGTAGGATAAGGAAAGGTACATTGAGGAGCTTGTACTGGATAGATTGAAACAAAGATATGTTTTGAATGTTGAATGTAAAACTGATGTTCTGTGATCCATCAGCTCATGCACAATAAAGAATTAAAAAATAATGCACTCAATAAATATTCCTAATGCAATTATAAGTATAGCAGTTATTAGGAAGATATAGGGCAGGGTTCTCAACTTGTGGGTCAGGACCCCTTTGGGGACTGAATGACTCTTTCACAGGGGTTGCCAGTTTCATAACAATAGTAAAATTACAGTCATGAAGTAGTGATGAAAATAATTTTATGTTTTGGGGTCACCACAATATGAGGGACTGTATTAAAGGGTGGTGGTATTAGGAAGGTTGAGAACCACTGATTTAGGGAGTTATTAAAAAGAAAGTTAGAAGGCCTCTAGATGATAGTTTTCTAAAAAGATTTTACTTCTCTTTCATACTTAGGCAAACAATGCCTGCTGAGTCTCCTGTCAGCCTCCACCCAACTCTACATATTCCCCTTCTAATTCAGTAATCATCACTTTGAAGTTTAAGCCAACATAACTTTATGTCCTTGTCCTTTTCTCTTGCTTCTGCCACCCACCATTGACCGTGTTTTACTCATATTATTCACATACTTAAGGAGCCACACTAGTCTTCATTACAGTTCAGGTCTTATGACACAGCCACAGTATTTGGTTTAAATTCACTCTAACCTGGTTCCATTTCACTAGATGGTCACTAGACCCTCTCCAATAAGTGCCATTGGAGCCCATCCCTCTTCTCATGTTTTTTTAAAATTTAATTTTATACCTCTTCTCAAAAATAGCATTGGAAGGTTAATTTCACATTTTATTTCTACATCAGAGTGAATATTCTTTCCTGGCTATATTTCCCTCTTTTCTCTGCAGATTTCCCTGATTCCATTCTCCTGTTGTTGGCCCTTTCCTACTTTTTGCTGCTTGGATACATGGAAGAGAGATGTCATAGAATGGCCAATGAAGGTATCAGAAACCTATCATCAGAATTCTCTTTCTTCCAGTTGATTCTCTCTTGAACCCTGCTCTTAAATTTAGAACCCCTTTGCAGACCTATAACTTAACTTCTGAACTGCTTTCCCTAGAATTGGAATTTTACTAATCTCATGCAATATCACATGTCAAGTTGATTCCTGCCCATTTCCAACATGCTTTTCTCATTGGTAAATATTTCCAGTGCATTTCCTGGGATGCTCCTTCCTTTAGTATGTTACCTGAGAGTCATGTATGCGTCGCAACTAGTGCTGGCCAAGGATTATAATCAGATTGTATCTGGTACTTTCTCAAAGTGTTCAGAAGTAGACTCAACCAAGTTCCGTCCACCCTAGTTTATGTTTTCTATTGCGATGAAAATATGCATAACAAAATATGCCATCTCAACAGCTTCCAATTTCTGTATGTACATGTCAGTGAAATTGGCCACCCTCTTCAAATTGTTCACTCATTCTTGCTATCCTTTCCCAAATTGTTCCCACACAACTAACATAAATCAGCAAAATTTTCTTTCAAATTTTAAAAAAGTATAGGGCTTAATGTCAATATCAATGTCTTCAGATATAAGTACTTTTTGGAAAAAAAAGAAAAAGAAAGAGTAGAACCAAAGAAAGGGACTGTGACCAGTTGGACAGTGAAATGAGAGACAAGATAAGTTTTGCTAGTTCGAAAACTCAGTGTGGTAGGCTTATGTATCTTATTCAATGCACTATTCCCAGCCCCACAAAGCAGTTCCTGGCAAATGGGATGAATGCTAGAGTCAGGACTGGCATTTCTGAGCCCTGAAAAAGACTTTTGTTTTCAGACTGCAAAACCAGTAGCTGGTTCACACAGCAGATTAGAAGGTACTTCTTCAGGGTAGGACTCCTTAGGGATCTTCTGTATTCAATGGGTTTAAACTAGATCAGCCATGGTCAGCAAAGCAAAATTGGAATAAACCCGAATTTGGAAAATGTTAATAGACAAAACATGGAAAAAATTATGTCAAAAGACTGGGAATGGAAGGCTTGAAAGAAGTGCCACATGCCCTTTCAGGAGCTTGAGATTGGATTATTGCAAGGGCTGTGGAGAGTAACTTGCCTTCAAAATTTTGAAGTTGGCTACCATCCTTGAGCAGGACTCTGATGGTAGAGAGAGTTGTTGCAATGCATAGCGACTTTGTTTTCTAAGAGGGACACAAATGTCCAGCAAGGTGTCAACCCATTATTTTTCCTGTCCTGGTTATTGGTCTAGTATACCCACATTTTTGGGTCTGTTCCTGTTTCACTCTGTCAGCCATAAATGAACCAAGAAGAACTGGTTTGAAGCCTGCCCCAGGGCAGCAGAAGCTCCTGAGTTATTTCAGTACTACCCCACCCTGGATTTGTCAGGTGTCTCCGATTCTTCCATATGGACTTGTCTCATCTTGCCACTTAGCTTGTTAGCCTTGTATATTTCCTGAGGTCAGTGCTGGGAATGCATCTGGGACTCAGCAAGCATGAATTGGCTCACATTGATTGGAGCAAAGTTTTCCTAGGTAATTCTTAGCGTTTGTTTTGAGTTAATAAGGTTTTAGTTCCTTACTTAAACCATACCATTTCAATCACCTTCTAGCGTTGTTAAATATGTACTATTCATAGAGTTAAAAAGAATGGGCATTAAATGTTTGGAGGGAGTTAGGTCTCTTAATAACTTTGATGGAATTATAGAGTTCATCACATCTTAGAATTTGGAATGAAACCACAGTCTTCTGAAGCAGTTCTCCATAGCATGTTCCATCTTGTTTCTTTTCATGAAGGGGCATCAAGGATGATTGCTCCTGAGGCAGCCAGTCATTATGTGATTTCACAAGGACCCTCAAGAAGAAATGTGTAGTTTTCAATGGTAATTCAGTGAATCTTTTAAGAAAATAAATTTTATTTAGCTATAATTAGTCATAAATTTAACATGTTCTTGACCTATAAAGATCAGACTCAAAATTCTCTCTTTATATGTATATGTATGTGTGTGTGTGTATATATATATATATATATATATATATATATATATAAAATCAACTTGATAGAAGATCCAGATTTTATAAAGTGAGATACATCAACTTTTATCGCATAGGAGTCTTGAACCCAAACAAGTTTCTCAGCATTGACACTATTGAAATTTTAACCTACATATATATTGACCCAAATATATATATATATATATATAGATAGATATAATTATATATAAGTTGGTTTTTTTTGTTCTGGAGTTGTATGGTGCTTAACAGCATCCTTAGTTTCTTCCTACTCAATGCCAGGAACAACCTCCCTCTTCAATATTGAAATGCTGAAAATATTTTGAAACATCACCCAATGTTCCCTTGTGTTCAGAATGACCTGGGGTGAGAACTACTGATATAAAATACACCTCTACCCAGATATACTGACTTCCAATTTTAAAGAGTTCTCTTAGTTGTCCAGATAGATCCCGACTATACTACCTTAGCATAATTGGTCAATTGGAATATGTTTATGTTTTAATAAACATATTTACCTGACTATATGGTTTGTCCTTTGTAATACTAGCCTATATTAAAAACTCTTTTAGGATGGCAGGTGTGCTTTTCTTTTCTTTGGTCTTATTCATAGACTAGGAATGGTTCTTGGTGTTCGGTATTTCATGAGCACTAAATGCATGCTAAGTTCATAGCAAACGCAGGTAAAAAAATTCTTGTCTGGGTTCAACCAGCTATTAACAAATGCCACACGAGCAGAGATTTTTGTCTTATTGTTTGTTCACTGCTATATTTGTGGTCCTTAGATGAGTACTTCAGAAGCATTCAATAAATCCCTGGTTAATAAATTACATAACTTTTTTAATAAAAAATATTTACTAGAGTCCCCGCTTCCGTTCCTAAGGGGAGACATCTAGGATTCTCAGACTGTGCTTATGACTCTCTTTATTCTGATATTTTCATTCTTGATGGCTACTTCTCTGCCACACAATTTCACTTCTCCGACTCAAGTTTCTTTTCTGATGTTTTCTCAAGTACCAGTGAAGATTTTACCAGTGCCGAATTGCTCACTTTGTTCTCTCTGTTAAGTATGTTCTTTAAGCTATTGATGGAGTTGAGTAAATACAACACACCCTTTAAGGATTAGCTCATTTCAAATCTCTTAGGCAACTTGTCCTGAACCCAGGCACCCGTAGTGAATTTTCCCTTACTCAAAACCTAATACTTACTGATCTGACCTCTTCATAGGTTTTTCGATTATATAAGTTATGGTACCTTTCACTGCACAATTTAAAAATTACTAGAGTTTCTCTGTGTGCCTATTCTCTCTCTTTAAGTAGATTGCAACCGTTCTAAAAGATTATATACCATGGGACTTAATACAATACCACTAGTGAAATGATATAATTTAAATTACTATTTAATTAAATTATTATACTAATATTAAATTATTAACATTATTTTCTTATGAATTCTTTTATTCAACTAATACTTTTGACTGCCTAGTTTGTGTCAGCCATATGTTAGAAGTCACTATATATGTGAGAAATGTAAGAAAATTTTGAGTTGTGTAGGTGTTTAGAGTCAGAAAGCTCAGATATGAATACCAATTCTACCTCTTAATAGCTTTGTGATCAGTATGCTGGTATCCTTATCTAGAAAACACCAACAACAATGCTTGCCCTATCAGTCTTTGATAATAGAGTAGATAAAACTATGTTCCATTTTATATGAATACATTTTTCTAAATGGCAGGGTATGGTGGTTTCCATTTGTCTGGGAGTCCTTTGAAACTCATCTCAGTGACCTGTTCTTAATAGATGGACTCTAAAGTGCAACTTTGGAGACAGGTCATAAAACAGTTTCTGTTGTTTTTGTCTTGTGCATTCTGTCTTTGGATAATTTGACCTAGAGAAAACCAAGGATCATGGAAGGACCAGATCTAGGGGAAGTCCCAGGTGATGAGGCGCTGAGACCTAGTGCTAACATGCTTGTGCTTGGAGGCAGATTGCTGAAGTTCTAGAAGACTGTTGATTGTCATTTCCAGGTAGAATTTGAGTCATAACAAGCCAGCTGCTCCTGGGTTTCTGACCCTTAGAAACTGCATGAGACAAAATGTACTTTTTAAGTTTCAAAGTTTTTAGGTCATCTAGTTTGCAAGAACAGATAACTCATACAGGGGTACTCTAATGTTTAATCTATCTACCAGCCATTCCATGGAAAAAAGTAGTGGCACACTGTTCTGTGAAAATTTACAGACTAAGAAACTCCATGAGAAAATTTTACTTTGTCCTGTAGGGTCATTATGAATTGGAGTTGACTTGACAGCATTGGGTTTATGGAGAGATAGGTATCATTATTGATTAAGCCAACAGTTGCCAGATGAAGGATGCCACTCTGATGCACAGGTAAATAATGAGTGAGAAGCAGGCAAAACAAAAACAAAAATAACTTCACACACAACATCAAATTTACAACACAGCAAGAACAAGAAAACATTGTGGATATGCACATTCTGATGGGTGATTTGCAGGCATCCGTCACTGTGCCACATGCTACGTTTCTTGACAGTGACTGCAGGGTATGCCAAAGGCCACAGGCCCAGGAATTAATTGCTCATTGCTTCCAATCTCTTATGTTTTAACACATTTCCAATTTTTATTTTGAGCCACAATGGATAGCGTTAATTAAATAAGTAATGGGAACCATACTTTTATCTACATAGAATGTAACCTTTTTTGGTATTGTATTATATATAGATAACTTTGTTAAGTATGAAAGCCATGGATAGGAGGATTTATGGTTCATTTGTAGCAACAAGACTTATGAAAGTCAATTCTACCCCTTTGCCATAGTTACCGCCTGGCTCCCATTGTTAGTAATACTACAGCTGGGAGAGCTGAATGCATAGTCCTTACCTATTAACTTTGTTAGAATAAGATTGAACCAGAACAAATTTAAATGCAAAATGATCTAAATGCCTCTGGCCACAGGATCCCCATTTACAATCAATTTCTTAAATAGCCCACTGAGAACATAGTTGTAAAGAAGGGCTGTCCATTTATTAACCAATTTCACGATACATACAGAATCTGAATTTCACACTAAATATTTCTTGACCTGATTTTCCCTGGGCTTTAAATAAAGGATGCTGAAAGCTGTATTAACCCTTCAAAGTCATGAGACTCATATTTATTATGCTTATATAATATATTACAGGTTAAAGAACAGATCATGAATCAAGCAAGTTTTTGGATTTTTTCATTATCACACTGCTTGGAAAAAGGAATAATAACTCATGCAAAGAAAAATTGCAGACAGACACTCTTACTTGTAGGCAGTAGGCTGTCAATGGGAGAATATTGTGTATTAAGAGTAGATTCCATAACACCAGGTGGAGCATCTGTTGGAGGGTTCACAGGACCTGGAGGTGGTATCAAATATATATTTTAATTATTGAAATATAACAGAAAGATAAGGTGTTGATTTAGTTCTAAAACAAAGCAGAACAAAACAAAAACACCGATAAATCAAGGTATTTCTTTATCAAACAAATTATTGAGGTCCTGGGGCTTCCTACTACCATGAAGTCTCAGAAGCTCATCGGGCAGTTCTACCTTGTCCTATTGGATCATTATGAGTCAGCATCAACTCGATGCCAGTGAGCTTGACTGAGGTCTCTGTAAGATAGGGGGACGGTGAATAAGAAAGCTATGGCCTTCTCCTTGAAGACTATGCAGACTAGGCTCTAGATGAGGAACCAAACACAATGAGCATCAGGTTAGTGAACTTCAGGGTACTAATGGAAATGGAATGAAAGGGCACCAAACAAGACTGGGAGGGGACAAGGGAAATTTGTCCAAGAAAATGACATTTAACCAACACCTGGTAAAATAGTGATAACGGCAAATACTTTTGAGGTTTTTGAAAAATAATAGTGTTTACAGGCTCCTTAAACCCACAAGCATATTTATCATCAAAAGTCAATGCCATAAAAATAAACCTAAGTTTCATGGTACTTAATATTTTTAATGGATTAATTAGTTTATTAAATACTTTTAGTGGGGACTCTTACATCTCTTATCACAATCAATACACTCATCCAGTGTGTCCAGAACATTTGCACATACACCGCCATCATCCTTTTCAGAGCAGTCTCTTCCCATTTGAAGGATTTTATGGTCAAACGATTGACTGTTGTTTTGTTTTTGTTTGTTTTTGGCATCATTGCCCTCTGGTGGGAGTTGGAGGCCCAGTCTTGCTCCTGGAGAGGTGCTCCCTGGATTTGAACTGCCAAATCAGTGGGTCACAGTCCCACACTCAACCAAGACACCACTGGGGCTCAGCTCTATTTAACCCCTGATATAAGCTCCTTTTTCCTCCCCCTCCCTCCCCTGCCCAACTTCCCTCATAAAACCTTGATAAGTTATAGGTTATTATTTTCATATCTTACAACATCCTCTGCCACCCCTCACCCACTCTTCTGATGTTTTTCCTCCTGGAAGGGAGTTATAGATTGTTCCTTGTGATTGATTCCCTCTTTCTTTCCTTCCTCTCCTCTAATTCTCATGGTATCTCTACTCTCATTGTTGGCCCTGGGGATGTTTATCAGCACGGGAGTTTTGACCTGCTCCATTTCTGACCTGGGCTGGTTCATCCCTCCTTAGGCAATCTGGTGCCCCCCACCGGCCCCCCTGCTCCCGGGAGGTCACCATATTGATGTCGATTTTAATGTGGACACCCGATATTGCAGCTCAGAACTCCTAGACTCAAGCGATCCTTCAGCCTCAGCCTCCCGAGTAACTGGGACTACAGGTACGGGCCACCATATCCAGCCCTGGGGTGTTTATCTATCCTGGATTCCCTGTGTTGTGGGCTCTTATCTGTAACAGTGTTAATGTTTTGGCTAATCCGATTTGTAAGGTAGAATTGAGGTCATGATAGTGGGGTGAAGGAACTAAAGAACTTGAGGACAGTTGTGTGTTTCATTGGTGCTATATGGCACCCTGACTCGCTCATCTCCTCCTTGTAACCCCTCTGTAGGGGGGATGTCCATTGTCTATAGTTCAGGTAGTTCTGGCAGTTCTCCGTCACTATGCTGCTATAACCACTGCTGGATGATCTTAAGCACAGTTTTACTTGTGTGCAATAACATTGATATCATTTTATAGTTTATATATCATTCTGTTGGTCACCTTTCTTTGGAATGGGTACAAATATGGATCTCTTTCCGTCAGTTGGCCAAGTAACTGTCTTCCAAATTTTCTGGCTTGGATGAGTGAGTGCTATTGGTGCTTCTTTAGTGTTTGAAACATTTCATTGACTTTTACATCAATTCCTACAGCCTTGTTTTTGGCTAACACATTCAGTGCAATTTGAACTTCTTCCTTCAGCATCATTGGGTCAGTATTTTCTTGATGCTTAGTGCATGATTTAATATTTTGCCTATAGTTTCTTTTAAAAATTGCCATTCAGGATTTGAACTCTTTCTTCAGTTCTTTGATTTCAGATATGTTGAGTGTTCTTACCTTTTGGTTTTCTAGTTCTAGGTCCTTGTACATTTTGTTACAATAGTTGTCTTGGTCTTCTCTAGCTGTCCTTTGAAATTTTATTTTCAGCTCCTTGACTTCATCCTTACTTTCATTTGTTTTAACTACTTTCTGATAAGTAGCAAAGTTCCACAGTCTCTTCTGACATTGCCTTTCATTTTTTCTTTCTTTCTGTCTTTTTAATGACATTTTTCTTTCTTCATGATTGATGGCCTTGGTGTCCTCCCATGGCTCATCAGGTCTTCTGTCATTACTGATGAAGGCATCAGATCTATTCTTGAGGTGCTCTTGCAATTCAGATGGGTGAGACTCGAGGTCATATTTTGGCCCCTATGACCTTAATCAAGTTTCTTCAGGTTTATCCTGAATTTACATAAGAGCAATAGACGGCATGTTCCACAGCCAGCCCTTGTTCTGGTTTTAGTTGCTGATATTGAGCTTCTCCAACTTTTCTTTCCACAGATGTAGTCCATTTGATCTCTGCATATTCCATCTGGGGAAGCCCATGTACATAGTCAGCATTTGTGTTGTTGATAAAAAGTATTTGCTATCAACAAATCATTGGCTTTTCAAAATTCAACTTGTGATCTCCAGCTGCATTTATACCATCAAGTTCATGTTTTCCAACTACTGTTCCTTCCTCATTATTTACAACTTTTGCATTCTAATCACTAATAATTATTAATGCATCTTGACTGAAATCTTTGGTAGAATTTTTCAATTTCTTCATCACTAGTTTTTGTGATTGGTGCAGAAAATTGAATGATAGCTATTGGATTTATTTGAAGGCCAATGTATATAATCTACTCACAGATAGCACTGTACTTCATGATGATTTAGCATGATCCTTTCTGACAATGAATGCCATGTCATTTCTCTGGATCGTGCTATTCCTGGCATAGTATATCATATGGTTTTCTGATTCAAAGTGGTCAACCCCACTTCAGCTTACAAGTGCCTAGTATATTGATCTTCATGCACTCCATTTTCATTTTTGACCATTTCCTGTTTTCCTAGATTCATACTTAGCACATTCCAGGTTATAGTCACTAGAAGACTATAGCTGTTTCTGTTTACCTTGAGTCATGTCTCATCCGCAAATGAAAATTCAGAAAGCCCCACTCCCATATGCTTTACTGGGCTAATGTCACCATAGTCAAGTCCCCTCCAAGAATTCATCTCCTCTTCAGTCACACTCTGAGTGCCCTTGAATTTGAGAGGCCTATCTGCTGGCAGTACCAGTGACTATGTCTTGTTTGCTTTGTTTAGGCTTTCAGTATTTGAAAATGCTTTAAAGCTATGCATAAAGTTTTCTGTGGTTTCTTTGTCTAAGTGGAGAGCCGAGTCCAACTTCATTGACTGTTCTTGGTCTGGAAACTTCACCGAAACCTGTTCATTTTGGATTACCCTGCTGGTATTTGCAAGTCCAGTGACAGAGCTCCCAGCAACACAGCAGCGCACAACAAACTGAAAGATAATTGATGGTAATACACAGTGACCATTCACATGGAATTCCCACGTGGATTACATATTTACTGGATCTGTAGAAAGAGGTCTTGCAAAAGCTCAATGTGATCTGTTGGTACAAGGTTGGGGAACAAACTACCAATTGCTTATATATAAGTTCAGGACAAAGCTGAAAAAAAAATTAGAACAAGTCCATGAGAAGTAAAGCAAAAGTTTTAGTAAGTCTTACCTAAGTTTAGAGACCATTTCAAGAATAGATTTGTTGCATTAAGCACTACATACAGAGGATGAGACAAGTTTTGGGATGACATGAAGGGTTTAATAAATGACCAATAATCATTAAAACAATAGAGAAAAAATGGGTTCCAGAGAGACACTAAAATTTGTTGAACTATAGAATGGCAAAAACAAATGGAAGAAATTTTGAAGGGAGCTAGTTGAATAGATTTCAAAGTGTGACTCAAGAACCCAAAGTGGAATCATAAAGAAATGTGCAAAGACCTAGGCTTAGAAAAGCAAAAAGAAGGAATGTGCTTGGTATTTTTCAAACTCAAATAACTGATGAAAAAAACTAAAGATTTGGGTGGAAATATTAAAGGAGCCTATAAGCAAAATATTGAACACAGGAAGTGCTCAAATTACTAGTACATAGATTCACTGTACCAAAAATAATTTGTGGATGTTCACCAATTTCAGGAGGTAGCATGTTGAAAAAAGTTCAATTATGGAAGGCATTGGCTAAACAAGTCTACAGGAATTGATAAAATACTGATTGATGTTTCGAGAAATGAATGCAATGCTAGAAGCATTCATTTTAGGTACTCCCTGTCTTCATGAAACTATGACTTAAAATCAAGAAGAGTGTTCACAGGGTTATGTTCTTTTTTCTTACAATGCTTTTTCAATCTGTGTGCTGAACAAATAGTTCAAAAAGCTGAACACTATGAAGAAGAAGGCAGCGAAGAAGAAGGCAGCATCAGAACTAAAGGAAGTCTCATTAACAGCCCGCAGCATGTAGATGATACAATCTTGCCTGTCAAAATCAAGGAGGCCTTGAAGCACTTATCAATGAAGATCAAATACTATAGCCTTCAGTAAAGATTACAACTCAACATGAAGAAAACAACTATTGTCATAATTGGATCAATAAGCAACATCATCATGAGAAGGAAAAAGAATGATGTGGTCAGCATTTTATTTTAGTTGGATCCCCATCGAAACCCATGAAAGTGGCTGTCAAGAATTTAAAGAAGAAGCACACCGGCTTGTGGGACCAAGAGGTGCCAAAGGGACCAATTATCAGGTTTCAAGAACTAATAATCATAACATTATATGCTTACTTTCCTCATATGATCGCTGATGACAAATATGTGCATAAGCAAATGTGGTAAAGAAAGTTGATGGTGCCCGGCTATCAAAAGATGTGGCATCTGGGGGTCTTAAAGGCTTGAAGGTAAACACGTGGCCATCTAGCTCAGAAGCAAGCCCACATGGAGGAAGCACCAGCCTGTGTGACCACAAGGTGTCAAAGGAATCCAGTATCAAGCATTAAAGACCTAAAAATCATATCATTATAAATAAGGGGGAGTGCAGACTGGGGACCCAAAACCCATCAATAAGTGACACGACACCCTCTTACAGAGGGGTTGCAGCAAGGAGAAGAGCCAGTCAAGGTACATTGTAGTAGCAATGAAATGTGCAACTTTCCTCTGGTTCTGAAATGCATCCTCTCACTGACTATCATGATCCCAATTCTACCAGACAGATTCAGGCAGACCAGGGGATGTACACTGGAGTCAGAAACATGGGGAATTTAGAATAGATGATCCCTTG